>JAVJIF010027395.1:0-79379 GCA_038442645.1 Agave tequilana
TATGATCTATGCGTTGAACGCCTCCAAGCAAGGCAGAGCATGCAAGGGTTCCAGGTAAGTCATCAACCAAACTAGGTGAGTACTTCTTTCATCTTCTTTCTTCACTTTTTTATTTCTTAGTTTAGATCACCAACACCCACTTCCTTCATCACTTCTTTCCCAACTCATTTTTATTTCTTAAAAATAAAGAAGAACTTTCATTTTATTTTCATAAAGATTTCAACATAAAACTTTGAACGCTTCCATCGCAAACCCTCCTTGTGGATCACGACCCGCATAGCCACTTGCTATAGCGGTAAGAATGAGCACTTGCACATTTTTATTAAAAGTTCTGAAATTTCATATTTTGTGTGCAGGTTTAGCTTCAATCAAATTTTAGCGCCATTGCCGCGGAGGGTAACGTTTTTATTGAAATCTGATTTTTATTGAAATTTTTTTAGAACTAAAACGAACTTTCTTCTCTGTTTCATGTTATAGGCAAGAAAAGCAGGAAATTATGACTGCAGTAACATATAAGTGGTATTGGGCCTCTGCTCTAGAAAGCAGAGACCAATTGCCCTCTGCTTTGCCGCGTGTTCGCGGCCAAAGCCGCGGATCCGCGGCAAAAAGGAGTTGACTACTAACGTTGTTTTTTGCAGGGCTGCTTGACTTGCAAAAATTCTAGTTTTCTGCAATTTGTTTTTCTTATATGCCATCACCAAAAGCCTGCTAATAAACCCACAGTAAAATACTTGTTGAAAAAAATAAAAAATTGATTAGACGTTTGCATTTTAGGCACGTGTCTTTTCAATTCATTTATTTTTAATGTTGAAGAGTGCTGGAGCAAGGTACGTTCGCATTGCATATAGAATAGGACTCATCTCTTGGTTGATTTTCATTGCTTTGAGTGAATCTTATTTACATATCTTGTACACTTGCACAAACTTATCTTAAGGGCACTAACCCATTGTTAGCCCAAGAGGTTACACTCTCCATTGTTTTGTGTTTTGATGATAACAAACCAAATAAGTGCTATTTGGTACTAATCTTTTATCTTAGATGAGTTTCAGGTTTTGTACCATGTTTAGAGTTCATTCGCTTCGCTTTTGCAAAAACTTCTAAGTTCCAACAAGCATTGAAGGCAAATTGCACATCAAGGAAGATCATAGAAGAGAAGGCACTAGCAAGGCATTGGATGGCTCAAAGATTGCTTCAGAGGTCCTTAGGTTTTATTTTTTAGCTTTATAGCATGTTAAAGAATAGAGAGTAGGTTTGAAGCTCAAACACACACGTTTTCACGCGTATGTCTTTTCTAAGTTTATTCTTATAAAATATACAAAATATTTTAATACTAAATCTTTCTTCTACAAATTCTTTATTATGTTAGATACTGAATTTGTGTTTGAAATAGATTTGATAAAAATATTAATCTCTTCAAAATTCTATTTTTATTTCATCTTTTGGCCTGAGCCGGTCGACCGGTTATCTACCACCAGTCGACCGATGTCCTGGCAGAGTGCACGTATCCGTGTGCACGTCTGTCGGCGACCGACTGTCTACCGACAGTCGACCGGAATTTTATTTTAAGTCTCAGTCAGGCATCAGTCGACCGATCGGTCGACCGATAGTTTGTTTTTGCTCTCTGTATCTTTTCAGTCGACTGGATCAGTCGACCGATAGTTCATAACGGTCGGATTTTTGAACTATCGGTCGACCGGGCCAGTCGACTGATGTGTCCGTTGAACAGTAACGGGCAGATTTTTTAATAGCTGTTTTAAACTTGATTTTTGAAATTAAAAATCCGTTGGAGGGTATATTTGGAACTAATTACTTCCTAATCTTCAGTAATTAATTCCTAACCCTAAACCCTAGCCCTCTCCTATAAATAGGGGTGTTTGGGGAGAGTTTCTTTACAACAATTATTCAAGAGAAAAATTCAAAGTTTGTGATATTCAAAAGAGCTATTTTTCTTGGTTTTTGTGCTGATATTTCTCACTCATTTCAGAAGTGTTTTCTTGATAATACTCTCTGATTTGATTTCATTTTTCTTCACTTACACAAGAGCTTCATTCCTTCTCAATATTCTCTAAGGACCTTTGTAAGGGAAGAGATATTTGAAAGAGAGAGTTTGTGATCTTTTGATTACTAAGGAATTCAATTGTGCTGAAATTGTAGGAGTTGGGTACTCCATTGTAATTGATCTTTGTGATAGTGGAAGTAGCTAGAATCCTTCTGGGGAAGGCGGGGAGTAGAGCTGGGTGCTCGAACCTCGATAACATATCTTTGTGTTTGCGATTGGTTTACTTTCCCTTGCTATTACTTTGTGTTTTTGATTACTATTGCCATTTTCATCATACTTCATCTTGTCAATCAAAATCCCATACAACAAGGTTGCATTGCGCACCTCTAACTCATTTTACGAGGAAGCCGGAGGAAGGAGTTCAGAACCCCGCAAGGGGCATACGGCTCTTAGTCGTTTTGGGAGATTGTTGCATTGCATTTGCATTCACTTGCTTCATAATTTTTAAATTGCCCTTTGATTAGCTTCATCACCTATTCACCCCCCCTCTAGGTGATTTTCAATTGGTATCAGAGCTTGGACTCTAGGTTTGGCTTAACATCCATAGAGAGATCCTTAAAATATTGCTAATCAACATTTTCATTCATCCATACATTCACTAGTAAACATGGCCGACAACATTAAATCCCCACCTAAATTTGATGGACTCAACTTCCCTATTTGGAAGGTTAGGATGACTATCTTTTTGCAATCACTAGGTAGTTTAGTGGCTAAGTCTTTGACCAAACCCTATGTAGCACCCAATGAAGATGAAAGCACTTGGACCGACTTCAACTTTAGAGAATATGAGGCTAACTCAAAAGCCCAAAACTCCCTTTTAACCGCCTTGAATGAGGATGACCTTACACGGGTAATTCATTGCCAATCCGCCTATGAGATTTGGCAACACTTATTGGTCACGCATGAAGGGACTTCACAAGTCAAGAGAGCTAAAATAGATCTCTTGAGGTCTCAATATGAATCATTTAAGATGCTTGATGATGAAACCATTGATTGCATGATTACTCGTTTCACAAAAATCACTAATGGTCTTTCTTCATTAGGTGACGTCATCTCCAATGATCAAAAGGTGCGCAAGGTGATACGGGCTCTTCCTCCATCTTGGGAGATCAAGGCCACCACCTTAAAGGAGTTGAATGACAAGGACGAGATGGACATCATAAATCTCATTGGGAACCTAAAAACCCATGAGATGGAGAAGAAGGCAAGAGAAGAGGCGGCTCCAACAAAGAAAAAGTCCATAGCTTTCAAGTCTTCATCCACCATTGAAGATGATGAAGAAGATGAAGAAGAAGATGAGGAGCTCTCCCTCCTAGTGCGCAACATCAAGAGGATGTACCGGAAGAACAAGCAAAATTTCCGGAGAAAGTTTGAAGGCAAAGAGGAGCGAAAGATCATTTGCTACAATTGCCGCAAGCCCGGACACATCATGGCCGATTGTCCGGAATTCAAGAAGAAAATGACTTCCTCCTTCAAGCCAAGGAAGCAAGAAGAAAAGAAGGCTTACAAGGCCACTTGGGATTCGGAAAGCGAGTCCGAAGAAGAAGAGGGAGTGGATACCGCAAACATGTGTTTCATGGCAAACACACCCAAGGTAAACCCTCAATCTCTTGAATCTATTGATAATGAAGATGATGATTTGAGTAAGGAAGTTCTAGTTCATGCTTTTGTAGAACTTTCCAAAACTTATGATAACAAGAAAATGGAATGCTTTAAATTACAAAAGGAAGTTGCTTTTCTTAAATCTCAACTTGCTTTGGTTACAAAAGAAAAAGATGATCTTTCTTCCAATCTTGTTGTTGTTCAAAATGAATTTAATGCTTATAAGATTTCTTGTAAGGGTAAAACCCCTATTGTTGATAATAATGAAATTTCTTGTTTTAAATCTAAGATGAATGATTTTGAAAAAGTTTTAAAAGATTGTGCTTTTAATACAAAGAAGCTTGAAGAAAAATTTTCTAAAAGAATACTTCTCATGCTAAAGTTTCTTATGATAAGATTTCTCATGCTCACACTTCAAATAATACTTCTCATGCTAAATCTTTTCATGCTCACAATGCCAATGCTCACAAATCACACACTCATTATGCATTTAAATATGGTAGAGTTTATAGATGTACATATTGTGGCAAAAATGGACATTTAGCTAAATTTTGTTATGATAAATTGCATAGCTCAAATAATCTTGTTTGGGTTAATGGTTCTAACCCTCATGGACCCAAGAAAATGTGGGTACCAAAATCAAGCCCTAATTTGTTTGATGTAGGTACACACCAAGGCTCCAAGACGTAGGGAGCGGTGGTACCTTGATAGTGGTTGTTCGAGGCACATGACATGGGATATCAACAACTTCACAACCCTATCAAGGTACATGGAAGGTGGCTCCGTCACCTTCGGGGATGATTCCAAAGGAACTATCATCGGTATAGGTAACATTCAAGTTGGTTCATCTCCTATTATAAAGAATGTTGTTTTAGTTGATGGTTTGAAACATAATTTGCTTAGTATTAGTCAATTTGTGATCGTGGTCTTAAAGTTGTTTTGATGACACTTCTTGTAAGATTTTTGATATTAAATCGAATGATTGTATTTTAACCGTTTTCGTGATGATAATGTTTATATAATTGACATGCTTAATGTAGAGTGTTCTACTAAGTGTTTAAATGTTTTTGATGAAAATTCATGGCTTTGGCATAGAAGATTAGGACATGCTTCTTTTGAACATCTTTATAGAATTAATTCAAAGGAATTGGTGAAGGGTATTCCTTGCTTGAGTTTTGAGAAAGACCGCATTTGTGGTGCGTGCCAACTTGGGAAACAAACCAAGTCTTCCTTTAAACCAATCAAGGATATCATGTCAACTAGACCTCTAGAATTAATTCACATGGATTTATTTGGACCAACTAAAACTAAAAGCTTAAATGGTAGTAGATTTGCATTTGTTTTAGTTGATGATTTCTCTCGATTTACTTGGGTTTTCTTTTTGCAAAATAAAGATCAAACTTTTTCTCACTTTAAGATTTTTAGAAAAAGAGTTGAAAAAGAAAAAGGTTTTCCGATTTTGAGAATAAGGAGTGATAGAGGTGGTGAGTTTGTTAACCAACTCTTCATGACTTATTGTGATAAAAAGGAATTAAGCATGAAATGTCTTGTCCTAGGACTCCACAACAAAATGGAGTTGTAGAAAGGAAAAATAGAACACTTCAAGAGATGGCTAGGACAATGATAAGTGAATACGACCTCCCTCAATATTTATGGGCCGAGGCCGTAAACACCGCATGCTATATATCAAACCGTATTTATTTATGCAAAAATTCTTCTAAAACTTCTTTTGAAATGTATCATTTTAGAAAACCAAATGTTTCATATTTCAAAGTTTTGGATGCAAGTGTTTTGTTTTAAATACAAAAGAGAATTTGGGTAAATTTGATGCTAAAGCTTATGAGGGCCTTTGTTGGATATTCCTCTACTAGCAAAGCATATAGAGTTTTCATTAGATCTTCACTTACTATTGAAGAAACTATGCATGTTAAGTTTGAGGAGTCTTATGTGTTTGTTGAGAATGTTGTAGAGATTGAACCATTAGGTGAAAGCATGGAGAAACTATCCTTGAAGGACTCACCCGCTCAAGAAGATAAGCAAGAACCTTTAGGTGAAGTTCAAAAGGATAATGAGGAAAGCACTCAACCGCTTCCCAAAGCTTGGAGATATGCTACAAATCATCCTAAGGAGCTCATCATCGGTGACGCTTCAAGAGGAGTCACAACGCGCTCCAAACTCCATGACATATGTGGTAACTTTGCTTTCATTTCTCATGTAGAACCCAAAGGCATTCTCGAAGCCGAGACGGACCCATATTGGTTGCTTGCCATGCAAGAGGAACTCAATCAATTTGAGCGCAACCAAGTTTGGCACCTTGTTCCTAAGCCCCACGATAGACCAATAATTGGTACTAAGTGGATCTTTAGGAATAAGTTGGATGAGTCCGGAAATGTCATTAGGAATAAAGCTAGGTTAGTAGCCCAAGGTTACACTCAAGTTGAGGGAATCGACTTTGAGGAATCCTTTGCACCCGTAGCACGGCTTGAAGCCATACGGATAACACTAGCTTATGCATCTTTTAAAAATTTCAAACTTTTTCAAATGGATGTAAAAAGTGCATTTTTAAATGGTTTTCTTAATGAAGAAGTTTATGTTTCTCAACCTCCCGGTTTTATCGATCATGTTCATCCCGATTTTGTTTTCAAACTTGATAAGGCTTTGTATGGTTTAAAACAAGCTCCAAGAGCTTGGTATGAAAGGCTTTCAAGTTTTCTAATTTCAAATAACTTTATTAAAGGCAAAGACTAGACACCACTCTCTTCACTAAGCATGTTGATAATGATATTTTAATTGTCCAAATTTATGTTGATGATATTATTTTCGGTTCTACTAATGAAGTTTTATGCAAGGATTTTGAAAAGATAATGCAACAAGAATTCGAAATGTCCTCCATGGGTGAGCTCAACTTTTTTCTTGGACTCCAAGTCAAGCAATTGCATGATGGGAACTTCATCTCTCAAGCCAAATACGCTAAGGAACTCGTGAAGAGGTTTGGACTTGAAGACGCTAAAGCTTGCAACACTCCCATGGCTACAACAACCAAGCTTGATAAGGACGAACAAGGTAAAAATGTTGATATTAAATTGTTTAGAAGCATGATAGGTAGTCTTTTATATTTAACGGCAAGTAGGCCGGATATCATGTTTAGTGTGTGTCTTTGTGCTAGATTTCAATCGTGTCCCAAGGAATCTCATTTAATTGCCGTAAAATGCATTATTCGATATGTTAAGGGAACGATTGGTTTAGGTCTTTGGTATCCGAAAACTATAGATTTTTCTATGATTAGTTATTCGGACGCCGACTATGCGGGTTGTAGAGTAGATAGAAAGAGTACTAGTGGGACATGTCAATTTCTCGGTAATTGTCTTGTTTCATGGTCCTCTAGAAAGCAAAATTCCGTAGCTCTATCAACCGCCGAGGCGGAGTATGTTGCCGCAGGGGCTTGTTGTGCACAAGTCCTTTGGATGAAACATACTCTCCTTGACTATGATTTGCATTATAAAAATATTAAAATATTTTGTGATAATATAGTACTATTCATCTAACCAAAAATGCAAATCAACATAGTAAGACCAAGCACATTTAGATTAGATATCACTTTCTTAGAGATCATTTTGAGAAAGGTGATATAGATATTGATTATGTTCCACCGATTTTCAACTAGCCGATATTTTCACAAAACCACTTGATTTTGCTAGATTTTCGTTTATTTGTGGAGAGTTAAATATGTGTATTATTGATTAAACATGTTTTTCTAACCCTTTTTGATGTATGACAAAAAGGGGGAGAATAAGTTTACATGGACAAAAATAAGTTCATTTGGTCTTGGTTCCATATGAATTTATATGATGTTTTGGTTTATGAGTTTTTGGTTTTTGTATTTTAGTTGGTATTTTTGTTTAAAATTGGTATCAAGGAGCAATTTTTGATTTTTGGTGTTTTTGATAGATTTTTGGTGTTTTGATATCAAGTGCAAGTTTTTGAGTTTTATTTGTATTGTATTGTTGTTTTAAATTGACTTCAATAATTGGTGCATCACTTCTATTTATCATTTCAATTATTGGTATCTAGAGCATTTTTTAAATATAGCATAATTTAAGGGGGAGTTTTCTCCTCCCTATATTTTTGTTAATAGCCTATTTGTTTTGTCATCATCAAAAAGGGGGAGATTGTTAGCCCAAGAGGTTACACTCTCCATTGTTTTGTGTTTTGATGATAACAAACCAAATAAGTGCTATTTGGTACTAATCTTTTATCTAGATGAGTTTCAGGTTTTGTACCATGTTTAGAGTTCATTCGCTTCGCTTTTGCAAAAACTTCTAAGTTCCAACAAGCATTGAAGGCAAATTGCACATCAAGGAAGGATCATAGAAGAGAAGGCACTAGCAAGGCATTGGATGGCTCAAAGATTGCTTCAGAGGTCCTTAGGTTTTATTTTTTAGCTTTATAGCATGTTAAAGAATAGAGAGTAGGTTTGAAGCTCAAACACACACGTTTTCACGCGTATGTCTTTTCTAAGTTTATTTCTTATAAAATATACAAAAATATTTTAATACTAAATCTTTCTTCTACAAATTCTTTATTATGTTAGATACTAAATTTGTGTTTGAAATAGATTTGATAAAAATATTAATCTCTTCAAAATTCTATTTTTATTTCATCTTTTGGCCTGAGCCGGTCGACCGGTTATCTACCACCAGTCGACCGATGTCCTGGCAGAGTGCACGTATCCGTGTGCACGTCTGTCGGTCGACCGACTGTCTACCGACAGTCGACCGGGAATTTTATTTTAAGTCTCAGTCAGGCATCAGTCGACCGGATCGGTCGACCGATAGTTTGTTTTGCTCTCTGTATCTTTTCAGTCGACTGGATCAGTCGACCGATAGTTCATAACGGTCGGATTTTTGAACTATCGGTCGACCGGGCCAGTCGACCGATGTGTCCGTTAACAGTAACGGGCAGATTTTTTAATAGCTGTTTTTAAACTTGATTTTTGAAATTAAAAATCCGTTGGAGGGTATATTTGGAACTAATTACTTCCTAATCTTCAGTAATTAATTCCTAACCCTAAACCCTAGCCCTCTCCTATAAATAGGGGTGTTTGGGGAGAGTTTCTTTACAACAATTATTCAAGAGAAAAATTCAAAGTTTGTGATATTCAAAAGAGCTATTTTTCTTGGTTTTGTGCTGATATTCTCACTCATTTCAGAAGTGTTTTCTTGATAATACTCTCTGATTTGATTTCATTTTTCTTCACTTACACAAGAGCTTCATTCCTTCTCAATATTCTCTAAGGACCTTTGTAAGGGAAGAGATATTTGAAAGAGAGAGTTTGTGATCTTTGATTACTAAGGAATTCAATTGTGCTGAAATTGTAGGAGTTGGGTACTCCATTGTAATTGATCTTTGTGATAGTGGAAGTAGCTAGAATCCTTCTGGGGAAGGCGGGGAGTAGAGCTGGGTGCTCGAACCTCGATAACATATCTTTGTGTTTGCGATTGGTTTACTTTCCCTTGCTATTACTTTGTGTTTTTGATTACTATTGCCATTTTCATCATACTTCATCTTGTCAATCAAAATCCCATACAACAAGGTTGCATTGCGCACCTCTAACTCATTTTACGAGGAAGCCGGAGGAAGGAGTTCAGAACCCCGCAAGGGGCATACGGCTCTTAGTCTTGTTTTGGGAGATTGTTGCATTGCATTTGCATTCACTTGCTTCATAATTTTTAAATTGCCCTTTGATTAGCTTCATCACCTATTCACCCCCCCTCTAGGTGATTTTCACCCATAACAAGATAAGGTGGGTTTTTAATCACCCTCCTTGGCCCAAAAATCAGATTCCAAGCACTTACTAACCCAAGCCTAACTAAAAAAGAGTAGACGTTGGCCCTAGGGACATCTCGGACTCAATTAGGAGATTATCCTAAGGGGGAAAGGTGTTAGAATTTGACTCTTGCCAAATCAGTGTCTAGGAAAGGGATTAAGGGCCGAAAGCCCGAAGGTTGGTGGTTATTTAATTAAGGAACGTTTTTGACGGAAAACCTCCCACCAACCTTACCCTGACCTGGCTGATTAGCTTGTGGTCAAAGTCTGCATTAAACCTCCCGTGGACAGTCTATTCAGTTAGGAGTCGTCTAGGTCATAGGTCTACCCTAACTTAGGCTAGAATTTTTTCTTTTTTTTGTTTGTTTATTTGTTTGTTTTTCTTTCTTTTTGTTTGTATTCCATTGTGTGATATGGCTTATAATAACAATTTTTCCAACTTCAATAATAATCCATATTACACATCAAACTCTTTTTCGGATATTACCAACCCAGCATATCATAACTTTAACCAACCTAGTGTGCCGTATTGGTCTTATCCGAATCAATATAACCCATGTCTCCAATCTTATAACCATAATTTCCATAACGATTTCAACCCTTCACAGAGTCAGTGGGGATTCACCTACCCCGAGTCCAATTTTCAACCAAATTGTCCTCCTTCTCCACCTAGTCCACAATATTTTTAAGATTCCTACTTAGATCCACCAGTCCAAAATAGAAAACTATCAATTTTGGAAATGAGTATGCGTGAGTCCAAACACAAATCCCAAAATCTGATGGACTCACAATTTCACTACCAATTCCAAGACAACACTTCATCTTTTCAACACAATAATGAACATATCACCTATGAAGAGATGCTTGAAGCCATGACTCAGGCTCAAACCGCTCGTAATCATGACATAGAAATGATGGTCCAATCTTTACATTCTCACCGTTTGGCCAGTTTTGATGTCGGTAACCATTCTGTTAAAGCCGAAGAGTCATGTAGTTTTAGAAATCAAGGTTCCATTTCAGAACAGTCATTTGAACTTACCCAAACTCCAAATAATATTGATAGTTTGGCAAGTTATCCCTTGCCTAAAATTGAACTTGAAAATGAATATGATCATGAACCTCAACTTAGTGATTCAATTTTACTTCCTGATTCAATAATGACTCCAGTGTCTTCACCTGATTTCAATCTCTTTCCCGAGTCAACATTGAATCCTGTGCCAATTCATCATGAAATTGAATCAACCATCTTTGATGATCATATTGAACTTGACCAATTTTACACTTTTGAAAGTCCTATTGATAAATTTGCATGTTCTCATTTTTTTGACATTGAACTCAATGAGAAATGTAACCTAGATTCTCAAATCTGTGATTCAGTTCAAATTCTCAAATCATTATTGACTCATGTGTTGTTACCCGACTTGAGTAATATTATAGAGTCAGTTTTGATTCCCACACCTATCATTCCTGAACTTGAATCACCAATATTAAGTCACATTCTATTGTTGGAAAAAAAATGTCGACTTGAGTTTCAACTTCTTGACTTGGACCCAATTCTTGAACCTATTTCGACTCCTAAACCTTTACTTGACTTCAGTCACCTTCCTGAGTCGGTATTAGTTCCTGTACTTCCTGAGTCCAAGTCAATCATTCTATCTTTTCACACTCCATTCTGGGACGAGGTGGTTGACTAATTTGACTCTGAAATCAGTTATGGAATTTGAAAATTAGATGGGGTCAAGTACTTAATAAAACTCCTTCATGGATACACAATCTTAATGGGTTATATTAGAGAAACTTCTGGTAGGTTCTTCCGAACCCAACGAAAAGTCGATTGGGCCACATTTTGTGGACCAATCAGACCACCACCGGAACCACCACCTTAAGGTAACATTTTCCTTCCCTTTCTTCTTTTTCATGCATCTATGCATTAATTCCTACATTGAGGACAATGCATGAGATAGGTGTGGGGGAGGGTCTAACATAACTTTTCTTTTTATTATTAAAAAATAAAATAAAATAAAAAATTTAACATTTTCTTTACTTTTAAAAACTTTTTGAAAATAGAAACAATATTTTAACATATTTTTTTGTAAGAAACTAAGTTAATTTTAAGGAATAGGAAAATCCAAATTAGGATTTCTTAAACTTGGTCAAAATAAGATTATTTGTTTGATTTTTAGGGTTAGGAAGATAATTTGTCAAAGTAATTTAGTCTTGATCTTTACCTTGATAAAATATGCACACTTCATACACTTACACACTTAGGGTTCAAAAACAAAGATTCTTATGCCTTATAAAAAAAAGAAAAAGAAAAAAAAAGATAAACAAATCTAATTATTGATTAGCTAGGTGCTTTGGACTAAGCAAGCCTTAGTATTTATGCGAAAGATGATTAGATAAATTTGAAAAAAATATATATATAAAAATCCTCTGATTAAGCTGGGTATTTGAGCCTAATAAGCATAAGAATTCACGCCTAAAGGGCTTCATATAATAAAATCCTTAGTTTTGTGGCCTTGTTTGCTCGAGTCCTTAAGTTCTTGGGGTGTTTTCTCACCCGGTGCCTTAAGACCATTTGGTTTGGGAGTCATCGATTAAAGGCTCGTTACATGGGCAGATTAGAAAGCCTAATAGAACTAAGGAATAATACCATCAAAAATATATATATATATAAATAAGGCATAAGAGTTAGAGTTAATGAACCTTTCGTCAAAATTTTCACGATCACAAGATGCATATGACTTAGGGTAAAGTAATAGACTAGATGAGAAGTACAATTTGATTCCTTACCTTGATTAATAACAAATTTATGAATAAAGACTAAGTTTAGGAATGAAAAATTCAGTTTTCATAAACTTATAGATTGCTTAAATCTTACAATTATATTCAAATATTTTTCTCTTTCAAAATGCATTTCGAAAATACTAACTCTTTATTTCTCTTTCTTTATGGATTTTGCGGGTGTAATCCACTGAAAACTCTTACGAGACAAAACTCGTCCTCTAGGGGAAACCTAGAGGTTTAACGGCTTGTTGCACATGCTCAGTGCAATCGCGTGACCTGCGAAAGTGGTCTAATAATCCTTAGTATAGTTTAGTTGTTTTGCTCGAGGACGAGCAAAAGATAGGTATGGGGGTGTGATTGGTCGCTAATGTTGCATATTTAATATCATATTTTCATACTTATTATAGAATAAAAGCTGCATTGTCCTAATTAATTGTTTAATTTATTTGCAGGCCCATTCCTTAAGGAGATGAAGAGAAATGAGCCCAAAAGCCCACCAAAATTCTGAATTAAATCAGAATTAATTCGAGCTCACTGAATCAGGGCAAAATCAAGAGGTTGAAAACTGGTTGAGAAGAATCCTCTCATAATCGATCAGTTGAAGCAAAGATCAACGGCCATTTCTTCAAAATCTCGGGGCTAAACTGCAAATCCAACCCAAGATAAAACCAGAACTCGAACCCGGGGAGACCCACCAACAGGGTGTGGCCACCTGGCCACACCCTGGCCGCGAAAATGCGGCCAAAGCCGCGTTTCCGCGGCTTGGTTGGGGAGTTAGGGGAGCGTTTGCTCCCCCGATCTCCCCGGGATCCTGAACATTGGGTTTTTGCCTATAAAAAGGCATTCTTTACGCTGAAAATGGGACGACCATGCAGAGATAGGATTTAGCCTAGTTTTCATTCTTTGTAGTTTAGGATTTTCTTTTCTTTTTGTGTAATTTGTATGTAAGCTTAGGTTAGATGAAGATTCATGTAAGTAAGAGAGAGAGGCTGATGTTGAGAGTGACACCGATATACCCTCCTCCTTTCTTCCATTGTTTCTGCAAGTAATAAAGATAAACATTTGTTTATGTTCGTATTTTCTTTTATTTTCTTCTTCCTCTTTCTACTTTACCTCTTTTGTTTTTGATGAGCTTGCAAGTGAATCCAGAAGTATAAGTATACAAAAGCCTTTGTGAGTGCCAACGATACTTCATGAAGTTCTCCTCCTCAAGATCCGTATCACTTCATTCTTGCAAGGCTCGATGATATAATGCGAATGGGGACTGAGCTCGATCCTATGATCTATGCATTGAACGCCTCCAAGCAAGGTAGAGCATGCAAGGGTTCCAGGTAAGTCATCAACAAAACTAGGTGAGTACTTCTTTCATCTTCTTTCTTCACTTTTTTATTTCTTAGTTTAGATCACCAACACCCACTTCCTTCATCACTTCTTTCCCAACTCATTTTTATTTCTTAAAAACAAAGAAGAACTTTCGTTTTATTTTCATAAAGATTTCAACATAAAACTTTGAACGCTTGCACCGCAAGCCCTCCTTGTGGATCACGACCCGCATAGCCACTTGCTATAGCGGTAAGAATTGAGCACTTGCACATTTTTATTAAAAGTTCTGAAATTTCGTATTTTGTGTGCAGGTTTAGCTTCAATCATATATACATATAAGTATTTCATATATCATGCACAGGCACGCCAATCACACTCCCACTATCTTATATATAGTGTATGCATTCAGATAACATATGCATCACAAAATATACTTTTATATCATGTAATATTATCACACTTCATATATAGCAATATTACATTACACTTCACAACATTTAAATGTCATATTTAATGAGATGCATATTATACGTTATTCATACGCATATGCAATTCACATGTGAAGTGTGAAAATTCTTCATCTTCCCCTTGTCCCTTCCTCCTTATATAAAGATATATAACATAATGACACCATCTTCCCCTCCTACTGACTCCCGCTCGGCCCCTTCCTCCTATCCACACACACACGTGTGTGTATGTATAAACATCATATAACAATAATATCGTCTTCCTCCTCCTACCAGCTCCCGCCCGGCCCCTTCTTCCTATGTATATGTACGTATATAATGTAATAACACGGTCTTCCCCCTCTTACTGGCTACCGCCTGGCCCCTTTCTTCAATGAGCATAAAAGCAAAATACATGTTTATATTTACACGTAAATAACAACCAGTATAGTAACAATATGAATTTTTATTAAATACTATGGTTTGCTTTGCAGCTCATCAACTCTATTACTGAAGAATTTCAAGTGGTTCACTGCATGTGTATACATACACCCAGATAAAAATCACTTCAACATATTATAACAATTTGACCATTTATTATAGTTTGATTCTCAGCTTATCAATTCTATCACTGGAGAATATATGTAGTTCACTGAATATGCGTATGCAAATGTAAGTTACAGTTCATCTTCCTATTTAGTAATTAGATTATTAATAAGATGTATATGGTTCACTGGTTATATATTCATACATGAGTTGTAAGTCAACAATAAAGTGATCTACGTATCTTATTCATATAAATTGAGTTCTAATTCATATTATTAGCAACTGTGTATCTAAATAGAGATGTATGTGTATGAGCATGTATAACTGTATACATCATGTCACACTTAATCACATTTATGCTTCGGTATCATTCACATGCAACAATCATTTTATGCACAAAGTATACATTATGTCACACTTAATCACATTCATGCTTCAGTATTATTCATATGTAATAATCATTTTGCACACAAAATATAATCAATGCCAATCGTTCAATATTTCATCTAACCATTGATTACACTTTTAATAGAGAAATTCCTAATTTGTACTAGTAAGTCTTGTAGTTAGTTGTACTCCACCCTTCATACATCTTATTGTTTAACTAATAGAGTTGATTAGTCCACAAACTAAGTTTTTGACTTATTATAATTGCTCACTATAGATGATTGCTTAACAGTTATACTCAAACAACATTCTCATTTCTTTTTATCAGAATTTTTACGTGCAGTCATAAAGTATAATACTTAATGATTTAAGTTCAATATTCAAGTGTAAATAATCATCAAATTTCACATCGGGTCCCGTGTTTATCATGAATTTATTGGTTCTTCCATTCTACTTTAAGGTGATTACCTGTTATTATGACCATCCTACATATTAGGTTCGAGTAATTATGTATTGGGTGTTATATGTGGCAATTATTCATATACAATCTCATTAGTCATTCTAGTTTCATATGACTTGATTACGTTAAGAGCTTCAGGCTTATTCACTTGACTGTAGTCACTTTCAGTTAGTACATTTAGAATTTTAAATTTTTACTTGTACACTAGTATAGTTTTTACTTATTGTGCCATCACATCTTCTTCTTATTCTTGCACTAATTAATTGACCCCTTTACACATGTAATTTGGGAAGAGGTTTAGATGTCCAAAGTTAGAGTACGAGGGTACTTAATTAAGCAAGCATATACAAGATTAACTCTTATGCATCTTACTATCGAATGTAGTCTTGCCTTATCCTTCTTAATTTCTAATCGTTGTATTCATAGTCATAACGAATACTTGACTTCTAAACCCAAATTTGTATCCTACGGCATCCAATCGTTCATCGAGCTAACTTGATTATTCATTAAATGAGCCATCACAAAATCTTTCCATCTTGCCTGTAAAAACCATATCATTGCTTTGCGACATGGATAACCCAGTCTAATGCAATATGCGAAATCAAAATGGAAGATACTAGAATGACTTCATCAACTTGCAATGCAATTATTTGTGATAAAACTGAATGACAAAAGTAAGAAAGAACATAGCCAAAACTTACTAGAATTTATTAATTAATGCGTAAAAGATCCTTAAGAATGATAAACATGGGTGACTTGCCCGTAACATGATCTAACAGCCTTCGACAAATTTCTCAACTACTCTATATACAATTCAGGCCTTTCCCACTCATTGAATAGCCATTGAATCATTTCACTATAGAAGTTTTCCTATAGTTGGAGTTATATTTTTCAAGCTTCACCTACCATACTCACATTTAAAGGTGTACTATTTATGAATTTAAATACACAATCTCGATTTAGAAGGTAAAATAATGATGTCGTAGGAGTCACTTGAGTATTTCGCTTCCTCGTACATATGACGCATACAACACTACTGCAATATAGTCCAAAGGCCTAGAAGGAGTTCAAGTATAGATAATTAAAGGATATGGAGGATGATATGACATACCCAAATAATTACCTTATCAAATAGGTGTCAAAGCAAGTAAATAAGGAATTAGACTACACTTGAGTTATGTATTAAACTATACTCTTATTGTATTCGTTATTGCTCTTGTTACTTAATAGAGTTCCCCTAGAAATGTGGTAGCCCTAGGAGAAAGTTTGGGAGAAAGTTAGAGGAGGTTGTTAAATTAATAATGAATAGTCAAAACGAGCAATGGGAGAGTTCCAACCTACTATCTCTTCTTTACAGGGTCAAGATATCCTTTAAGGTTTCCATGACTTATATTTTTCTAATTACAAACTTTTGGATATAACTTAATTAAATCTTTTATTATATGATCATGAGATTTTATCATCTCTTCTACCTCTTAGACTTTCTTTAAGCATCAACCAAGGCATTATAGGTGTAGACATTCAGAGTACAATCTCATCTTCTTTGTATAAAAATTTTAATGAAAGGAGAGCTTAGGTTTAATTGAGAGACTTCCGTGTTCTTAAAATTTCTCTTTTAGATATCCAGAGATAAAATTTAACTTTGTAAATTAATGAACTTGAAGTCAAGTCCTACACATTAAAGGTTTGTGGGGCCTTTACTATATCAACAAGAACTAGTCTTTTTTAACTACCTCCGATGAATTTAGATATTTTCATGAAAACACCCACCCCATTGCCTCTTCTATTGACATAAAAAATAGAAATTTTGATCCTTCAAACTGATTTTTTGTAGGTTGAGTTCATTCCCAATGTTATGTAGTTCATATGATTTGTAATCAATTGTACATAAGGGACCAGAATGGCAAGTGGTTTATACTATGCTAGAGCTTTACATAAAGACATCTCTAAGTAAACCACCAACATACTTATCTATCGATTCCTATTATGCAATTCAAGAACAAAGATGGGATTTTAATCATCCATTTAATATAAGCCCACAAAAAAAAGAACCCATGAAACATCAAGGAAGCAAGAAACAAATGGAAAAGAACTTGAGTTTAATAGATAAAAACCCCTTCATCTATTCAAGAATCTAACACCAATAAATTCAGATCTAGGTATACTTGAAGAATAAATCATGGAACCTTAACCCAAGATGAGAATTTATAGAAATAAAAAAATTAGGAAAACGAATTTAGGTCAAAAGAGGAGATATCTCTCACCTGCCCTCCGCTGTTCGCCTGGCCGGCCGCGCCGCGCGAGTCCCCCATGACTGCATGTCAGGAGGGGAGTGAGAGTGAGGGGAGAGGCAGAGAGGAATTTTATTAGGGGCAGATTTGAGGATATTTGGGGTTTTAGGTTTTTGGGTTTCATAAAGAGGAGAGGAAGAAGATGAAGCCCCTTTTCATTCTCTCTCTATACTTTTTTCAAGCTTATCATGGCCTTACACTTGCTCATTAATAAGATAATTTAAATCTTGACCTTCCATTATCCTCACCTACTCCCTCCACTAACACTAGGAAATAATAAAGTATTTTTGTTTGCATATGATTACTATTATTCATTTATTATTATTTTTATTTTTATTTTTTCTTATATACACAAAATATACTCATGCATTATGTATGTGCATATGCATACACCTAAGCACACCCACATATGCATCCCACTCATGTATACATATTAATATGTTTACACACTATTCCTTTGAAATTATCTCCTTCATTTCTCTAGAGAATCGCCTCATTAAATCTGAAAAAATATATTACCAACAATAAGGAAAATTTTCATCACCGACTCAATATTTCTGTCAAATCTCATTACTCAAGTATTAGGGATTAAAACCAAGATATAAAAATCGGGTTGTTATAGAAATAGTAGACAATCATGGATATTTTATCTTTAATATTTGAAATGTCTAAGCGGAGCTCTGTCACTTAGTCAACTCAAGAGTCTTGTAATCAATTATTTTGTTTGGACTCGAAAGTTCTCAAATTTTTGGATTTCGATTGCTTTATTTATCTTTGTGTAATCAAGTTGAACCTTAAGAAGCAAAAAGATCAAGAGCTTATAAGAATTAGTGCTCAAGTTGAATCGCAGATCTGAAAGTTCAATGTAGAAATTTTATTTCTTGAAATGTCAAGGGAGAAGTCCTGTTAATATGTAGAAAATATTCAAGAGTTGGGAGGAAAGAACATAACTGGTGACATGAACCATGAATATGGGTCTCTCTAGAACAAGACTTTTTGTAACACCTTGTTTTTTCCTTTTTGCTCTCCTTTCAACATATTTGGTTTATGCATGTAGTATTAGTCAGTAAATACTATCAGTGCTAGTTTCACTAGCTGATAAGTCTTAATTTGGAGCAATAGGTGAGCTGGTAGGATGTGTGTGTTAGTTAAATTTAATCTTAGGAAAATCTTGTAGTTTGAAAGAAGATGTCAATAAAACTTAAAATTAATTACTTTGAGTTTTGGTCAAACCATCAAAGGATCTTGCTGGTTAACACACTCCTTTGTTACCTTAACTATTTTCTCCACCTATGATCTGTTTCACTGTTATAGAGTTAAGGTTGTGCTAATCAGTAGTAGAGTATTGGAGCCGATTGCTTCTATTAGCTTTTACAACCATTACAACAGAGAAGTACCTGAAAGTGTGCAAAGTTATCAAGCTCGGGGGAGTGTCCCTTAAGCTACCCTTGCAGGACTCGTAATCGTAAAAATGCAGATAGTTATCAAGTGTGTCAGGTAGCCTTTGTGTCTTGTTCGAGGACAAATGCAACCACACAGAACGTGACAAATGCATGTAAAAGATGCCTCTTTCGTCAGAAGCTAGGCCCCGCCAACAGACATCAAACATAGATAGGAAAGCCGAGAGGAGGGCATGGTAAGTCTTCCGTCTAAAGTCCATAATAGACACTTACCCTTGTGGAAATTGATATTCAGACCGGACCAAAACTTGAAACACCAATGCATCCATTGGAGCACCATCGCTTCTTCTGAACAATAGTGTATCATTTTTTATTGCAAAATCAAAATCCCTCTGAGAGTCGTATTTGTGGCCACGCCGTGAATGGATCCCGAGTTCTTACAATCAAGAACCAGCTTGGTGAGAATGTCCAGTACAAACATCGACAGTGTTAAATGCATTACTTCTGTTCTTTATCTATCATGAAAATAATCGGTCAAGAAAATAATAGGTCGACGCGAATTTTTTTTTTAAGATAAGGCTACCACATGAGGGCACGTGAATCTAATAAATTGTACCCGCTTTGTGTTCTTTTTCTATCATGCCTCTTGCCAAATTGGTTTTAAAAAAGGGTACTACAATACAATGAATTTTTTTCTCCTTGACTGCGAATCGGGCGACTAGTGAATATATAGTATTTAGAAAGACAAAAAACTTGTCTGTACAAAGAAGGCATGTGAATCTAATAAATTGTACCCGCTTTGTGTTCTTTTTCTATCATGCCGCTTGCCAAATTGGTTTAAAAAAGGACACTGCAATACAATGAATTTTTTTCATCCTTGATTGCTATTCGACGGATTCGTGAATATATAGTATTTAGAAAGACAAAAAACTTATCTGTGCAAAGAAGGCACGTGAATCTAATAAATTGTACCCGCTTTGTGTTCTTTTTCTATCTTGCCTCTTGCCAAACTGGTTTTAAAAAAGGACACTGCAATACAATGAATTTTTTCCTCCTTGATTGCGAGTCAGCAGGTGGGCCCCACCAACGGGCGTGGCCTTAGGCGGCTGATGCCACCCACAAATATATTCTGATCTCTTTTCTTGTTATTTTTTGTCCTGACCCAAACCCTAAGCTCCAAACCTAAACTGTGAGCAGAGCGATGGCGAGCAACAATGAGACCTCTTCTTCCTCTTTGCCTTCAAAAATGGAATCTTTAACCCCTAAACACTCCATCATGGCTCGATCTCCCGAATCCTCTAACTGAGAACATCTTGAAGCGCCTCCCGCTCTTCGATTACATTCGATTTGGTGCAGTCTGCCCCAATTGGCTCTCCATCCAAACCGCCCACCGCCGCCTCCACGCTCCGATGCCGCCTCCGATTATCAACCTCCCATGGTTCGTCTCCGATAGGCCAGAACAAGATTCTGTGCTTTGCCTCAGCCCCTTCGAGCAGCAAACCATCGCCTTAGAGTCCCCCTCACACCCCGCTATCTTGAGTACCAGAGAGAAAGATCAAGGAAGACAGAGAAAATACGTTCCTTCTCTTTCCCCAATGGCTGGTTGCTGCTCGACGACCTCCCGTACCGGCCTCCTCGCAGCTATGTTTTCACCCTCATGAATCTCGTCTCTGGTGCCCAAATCGAAACCTATGATATCGGCTACGGGTTGTGTTCTGACTGTAAGGCCGCCGTCTCAGCCCCTTCCGGCGGCGGCTCCTCCGTGCTCCTTCTCACAACCGACAAGTGGGGGAAGAGGTTTGAGTTGTTCCGGTAGGGGATCAACCATGACGACTGGTACCGCCTGCCGTTCCCCGACAATAAAATGGCATGGGACGGCGTCCCTGTGTCCGTGATCAGTTCGATCTTTTGGAGGGGGAAGTTTTACTGCATTTATTTGAGCAGGGGTCTCATCGTCATCGATCCTCTCCCCGGCGAGCCCACGATGCAGTTCTTGGAGATGGACCAGAGCCAGCTGCCGGTGCTCGGGAACAGATGGGAGGATGACGTGGAGGATAGGATGGAACTCTTTTTGGTGGAATCTAATGGGAAGCTATTGCTGGTTGTGGAGTTCTTCGAGTTCGACCCGACTCACACCACTCGCGGACTCGCAGGGTTCCAAGTGTTTGAGGCTGATTTTTCTGAGAGGAAGAGGTAGGTGAGGGTGGAAAGCCTTGGAGATCGAGTGCTGTTCATTTATCGAAATTTTGCAGTTTCTCTATTAGCAGCTGATGTTGGAGTCAAAATGAATTGCATCTATTGTATAGATCCATCTAAAGAAGAGCCGATGCCATAGAGCGTATTCGATTTGAGTAATGGGAGTGTGACGAATGCGCCACTCCCATGTCCTCCTTCGCCTTCTGCTCATCTTATGTTTGTGCCGAGCATATGCTAATCCTGCAAGATCCGGTAACATTTCAAGCCTCTTAGATTTATTTCTATTAGCTGATTTTATTTATATAGCTTTTCTCTCAGTTTAATTCCAATGAAGCTTTTTTTTTAACATATATAGCTTAATGCTAGTGTAGGAAGTTTGAGAAAATTCATTTCTATGTTTTTGATTGCATTTCTTGTATTCCGTTTGTCTGACATGGTTTTTGACATACAGGCTGAATGATTTCTACACTAGTTGACCCAATGGTATTTCTATATGGTCATGCCATCTATTCAGAAGAAACAAATGGTTATGATATATATTTTCTATTTGTTATTATTTATTCATTACTAATGACCTGAAACTAAAGCTTAAAAGATAGTGGCAATTATAACAAGCAATACTTGCAAATTTTGCCAAAGATAGGATATCCCTCTTTATTGTAATCAAGACCTAACGGTCGTGGTTTGTATTCTCTCAGAAAAAGGGTCGTGGTTTGTAATAGTGAGTTGTTTCCTCTAAGCTGTATTTGCTTTGAACACAAAAACTTAATTAGTTTAGAACTGTAATGGCCATTTTTCAGTCTCTTTTGAAATCACGACACTTGTCCCGCGACAGAGGGGCACTTTAGGAAATCAACAACATTATACCAAATCAGATCCACATTTACATCTGGGAGGTGGTTACACCCTCAGATGGGAGTAGGTATGAATAAATACATAATCGTACAGTTACAACCACAAAGATTGTATGGTTACAACCACCCGAGATACCAGCAACCTCGATATCATCCCTCAACTTGTATAAATACCCCTTCTCCAACAAGAAGAGAGGAGGAAAAAACAATCAAACACCCGATCATTTGTAACAACAACAACACTGTAATCCTTCTCTTAAAGACTAGCACATCCTTTCTTCTCCCCATGGTTTTTTCCATTCTCGAGTTTTTTCACGTAAAAGCTGTCTTTGCGATTGTGATTTTCTCTCCCTATTTTTACTTTTTTATATGTTTGTGTTTGAGGTCCTATTTTGGGATTTTTTTTGTCACCACAAATTGGTGCTTTCATTGAGAGCCTATGAGTATATACACAAAGTATCCTTCCATTCCGGTATATTTTCTAGCCAAAATGCCTTCAAAGAAACAAGCTATCATTCAAAATGGGGTTGCTTCCTGCGCCAAACCTGTTTCCATCGCCAAAGACGTCGTTGCTGTATGCCAGTTGGATGCCGAGAACTCCACGTCCTGTGCCTCGCAGAGGGCAACCAACGACGCTCATCCAACTCCACTCCCCCAAGGCCAGCTCCTCCAGATGATTGCTGAAATGAAAGCGATAGACTCAGATGAATCTTGAGCGAGAGCAGGCAGCTCTCGATCATGAAAATGCCAGGAGGGGTGATGTAATACCAACCTGGATTGCAATTACCTTCAAATCGTAACCAAAATTTAAAATTAAGAACATGATAAATTTTTGGGTTTCCACCCCTTACGCGGACTTCTCACCCAAATTCGAGAGCAGATAAACTCAAGAATTAAACAAGATAATTTGAGGTAAATTTTAATCATTCAATGAATCAAATAGAATAGTCTAGGGGCCTTATATAGGCTTTACAAAAGAGGACTACAGGAAAATAACCGATGTAGTACTAAACGCAAGATAAACAAAACACAACATCTCTAAATAAGCTAAGGCATGAAAAGATAACTGAGAACTGACGTGATGTTCTCATCATTTCCCTTGGGTGGGAGAAACTCGACCCGGTCGAGTGAAGACTCTCCTCACGAAGCATCTCAATCGGGCTAAGGTGGTGGTCGTAGAAACATCGCTGGTAAGCCATGTTGATTCCATGGTGGTGGAGGTGGAGCTGGTCTCTGTGACGGGTCGACTATGAAAGATAGCAGCTCGATCAAGACATAGAGAGTAGACTAAGATGCATCATCTCTGCTAAAGACGGAGCTAATACCAGGATCCCATGGGATATCTAACTCGCAAACAATGGAAGAATCCTCTTCAGAGCCCTATCGAAGTCTTTAGGCCAAGCATGCAACTTCTTCATAGCCTCAGAGCGACCCATAACGATCACCTTATTATCAACCGCAAATTCCTACAAAGTACTATATGTTTTCGCAACAAATTTGTGGGCAGTATTGTAAATTGCTATTGATCTAGTGTTATTATCAATATATGCAACGGGAAAATGCAATGTAATAGGTTGAACTATCTCATTCACGTCATCACTAGCACTATTAGACATGTGAATTTCATCAATAATCAGTGTGTCGGTACTAACTGCTGTGTCTTCAATTATACTAATAGTCTTGGAAGGAACGTGGACTTCCTCAATAACCTTCGAGACGTCAACTTTATCACTAGATACAATTCTAACATGTTGACTCTGAAGGACACTGATAATCATAATGTCCATATCCCTCACATTTAGAACACTTAGCCTTAGCATTGACTAGTGTTTTGAAAGTCAAGTCCAGCCTTAATGCAACATCAAAGGCCTCTTCAACAGTGTCTAAGTCATAGGGTCAGTAATCATAGCACATTTTATATTAGGTCTTAAACCTGAAACAAACCTAGTTACAGTCTCAGAAAGGTGCTCTCTCACTTTACTACGATGGGATAAGTCCTTAAATATGGCAACGTAATCATGAACGGAGATATGACCCTGATGGAGGTTGTGTAGCTGGTCTAAGTAGGGATCTCTATAATGCTGACTGGTCATAAAGGCTCAAGCAAACAAGCAGATGCAGTGAAGTACCTTAGAGTCAGGTAAAGTAAATGTATGCACTAAATGAACAATACACCTTAAAGTTTAATTTTTAAATGCAAAGAAAAATGCATTCCTAAAATGATGAAAAGTGATAAATGCTGATGCAACCACTAGATCGAAGTAAATAATAATTCAACCAAAGAATTATAGCAATCCATATAGTAGTTGCAAGTAATCTAACAGTTAACAATTCAGGTCAAGTTAGGATATCTCCTCGAGAATGGAGCAAATCAGGCTCTAATCGGGGCAGAAACAAACTCTGGACTGTGGTGCGCTGATCTGCTGAGCTGAACCTGGAGGCGATTGAAGCTTGAATTAGAATATGAATGCTGTGGATATGTAGTGCTGCCCTCCATGAATTCGTTATTTCGAAAACGGTTCGATTTGAACTTGAAACGAACCATGAATGGCCTCTGAAAGATATGATCTGCAGCCGAACTAAATTGAACCAGACTTGGTCTGGACTGGATTCTAATTGAGCCAGACCCGGTTCAGAACCGACCTGGTCTGCTCAGCCAGAGCGGATAGAAGCCCTGGTCCGGTCGGGTTCGGGTATTATGCGATGGACCCGACCCGAATCACTTACTCAAAAAATTCCCCGATACCGTCTTCAGAGGAGCCCACGCGAGCTCACTCCTCTTTCGATTCGCAGCTAGGTCAGATGAATTGAAGACGAAGCTAGGCAAGGGCTCGACGGACATCCGTCAGCGGTGAAGGCGGTAAAGAACTGGTGAATCTCCGACGGAATTGATTGGCGAGGAATCTAGGGAGACTTCTGAGGCGTCGTTGAGGGCCCGATGATGATGGCGAATGATCGGAGGGGGCTCGATGATGGGGAGTTGAAGATCCCTGCAAAGCCTTCGAGGGCTCCGATGGGGCACTGGCGGCACCAGAAGGCGGAGGTGAGGCGGTGAGTGGTGAGCATGCGAGAATCTCCGACAAGGCACTGGATCCGTTCAGAACTGCCCCGAACAGTGCCAGCGATGGTCTGGACCTGTTGCGACGGGGTAGAACAGAGGAGATCCGGCGACCACAGAGCGATGAAGCCTGGTCCTCTCCGATCAGAGTTGTAGTCGGCTGATGTTAACGAGGCGTCGGATCTGAATTTGAGGCGGCGGAGGCGTCGATTCGATTGTTGCGGGAGATGATGAGGTTGGTTAGAGATGGAGACAACAGCGTTAGAGGACGTCGGTGATGATGATGTCGTCAGGCTGAGGTGGGGACGAAGACGAGGACGACGATGTTGGGTGACCAACGCTTCGCCGGATCCGATTAGAGCTGATCTGAGGGTGCGAACGCTGGGTCTTGGGCAGCGAGCACGGTGAAGCTTGGATATGTTGTCGGTGGATGGCGGCGCGGCGGGGAAACCCCAGGAGTAGGGTTTGAGGGTAGATCAAATGTGGAGGGATTTTGGGAGATGAACAATGTGGATTTGGGAATTTTTAGGGATTTTGGAAGAGAATTTTAGGGAATTTTCTACATTTTTTTTAATGGATCTGGGTTCTAAATCTAGGGTTTGTTGCTGGAGAAGATTTGGAAAAAAGATAATATTTGAAGGGAATTGAAAACCAGGGCTCTGATACCAAAATGATATAATACCAACCTAGATCACAATCACCTTCAAATCGTAACCAAAATTGGAAATTGAGAACATAATAAAATTTTGAGTTTCCACCCCTTATGCGGGTTTCTCACCAAAAATTCGAGAGCAGATAAACTCAAGAATTAAATAGGATAATTTGAGGCAAATTTTAATCATTCAATGAATCAAATAGAATAGTCTAGGGGCCTTATATAGGCTTTATAAAAAAGAGGACTGATGGGAAATAACTGATGTGGTACTAAACGCAAGATAAACAAAACACATCCCTAAATAAGCTAAGGCATGAAAAGATAAATGGGAACTGGCGTGATGTCCTCATCAAGGGGCCGTGAGCAGGCAACCCTTGACCGAGAAAGCGTTTTCGAGCACGAGAAGCGTTAGAATGAACAAATGAAAAACTCCATGCCCAGATTGCGACACTTCCAAGACTCCCAGAAGCGTTAAAGATCCTCTCCTCAACCAGCTAAAGATTCTGATGGGAAATCGGCTGACACAGTCCTCCCCAGAAGAAGGCTTAGGAGATACCCGACCTACAGAGTATAGAAGAATTCACCCTCCAATGAATCGAGGAAGCTAAGCTAGATCGCTTCGGAGAGCCCAATGTCCAAGGTCATCCAAACCCCCTCTCGATATCCAAACCCCCCTTCGATAGACATTCTGACTTGCGAATATCTCAAGAAATTCGTAACTCCAACTATCAATCCCTTCATCAGAGTGAGTGACCTGATGCAACATCTTCGATACTATCAAGACGTGATGGCGTTCCACTCCCTCAACGATCATTTCATGTGTCGCGTATTCCCGACCAGTTTGAAGGGTATAGCCTCTGACTAGTTCTACTTGCTCCTTCCACACTCCCTCCGCAACTTCAAAGAGGTGTCTGAGACATTCCTCACCAAATATACCTCCCAATAGAAAATCAAGAACAACCACCACGTGCTGACTGTTAGGATGAGGCCAGGTGATAACCTCAAGGGCTACATGAACCATTTCTAGAGCCAGCTTACCAGAGTTCACAACTACAGTGACATTGTTGCTGCCCTAGCCTTCATCTACAGGCTGTAGACTAGCCATCCCCTGCACAAACATCTGCTTAAATATGTCACACATCAAAAAAGTCCGTACGCGAGACCAACAATACATCCAACTCGAAGAAGCAATAAAAGGCTTCTCTGAATGCCTTCTAAATACAACAATGGAGGTAAGAAATAATTCGACTTCGGCAGCCGGAGTCAGGGGCAAGACTCCGACAGGAGATGCGCCTCCGAACTCATCTCAGTACTTATTCCATGCCTACGAAGAAGAAGAATTCTTCACTCCACTAATACTTCCCATCGAAGAGGTGTTCCAGGCCATCAAAGATGAACCATGGGTGAAACGATCATCACTAATCCAAAGTGATCCTTCCTAGCCCCGAGCAAAAGTGTACTGTTCTTTTTAGATGGCATGGGCCACAGGATCAACCAATATCACTCGCTCTCTGAAGGTACTTGGAGAGTCTCATCCGCCAAGGCTACCGCAAAGATTTCGTCCTGAACCCCAGCGCCATCTCGGAGTAAAGGCAACCGACAACTCCCTAAGTCCAGCAGATTGCCAACCCGTACCAATATCCATGCTTTCAGCATAAAGTGATCCATTAAGATCAGTCCTTGGTCATGGGAAGTACCCCCTGCCATCTTTGATTCGTTTTATCCTTTATTATTTCAAACAAATTTTGGGTTTTCTTCTTCAAACTTATGTTTATTTATCACATATGACCCGAACCTCACGACGAATGCATCAGCAACCTTGCCTTTCGAGGTCCTCTGTCCGCTAGATCGTGAGGGAAAAAGTTCCTTTCGAGGCTCCTCGCTTGCTCCATGTGGCGAGAGGATTTCAAAGCCACCATTCGGGGCGCACTTGTCCATGGCCTTCTCATCGCGGTATAGGTAAGGGAAAAAAGTCACCTTCCGAGGCCTTCCACCTACTCCATGACTGATGAGCAGAAAAGTCATTCTACGGGATGCACCCTCCCAAAGCCATCTGATGAGATGCATCTAAGCCGTCTAGGTTAAGACGCACTCGCACCTTCTCAATGAGGGGCGATGGAGCCACCGACATACCAGTTAAGTATCAGTCTCTTGTTTGCCTGAGAAAATAAGTTCCTCCGGGTGGAAAATCCAAACCACTCGGAGGAGACCGCAACGAGATGGGTCTTGCCCCCTACTTAGCCTTTCCCCTTCGATGGGAAATTCAAACTATTCAGAGTCAGACACCTCTACTCCGCTATCGAGAAATTCAAACCACTCGGGGAACTGCAACGAGATGAGTCTCACCCCCTACTCAGCCTTTACACTTCGGTAGGAAATGTAAGTCATTTAGAGTCGGACACCTCCACTTCGCTGTCAGGAAATCCAAACGGGTCTTACCCTTACTGGCTTTTCCACTCTGAAGGGAAATCAAACCATTCGGAGTCAGACAGCTTTACTCCGCTGTCGGGAAATCTAAACCACTAGGGGAACCACAACGAGATAGGTCTCATTCCCTACTCAGCTTTTCCACATCGATGGGAAATTCAAATCATTCGGAGTTGGACACCTATACTCCACTATCAGGAAATCCATACCACTTGGAGAATCGCAACTAGATGGGTCTCACCCCCTACTTGGCTTTTCCACTCCGATGGGAAGTCTAAACCATTCGGAGTCGGACACCTCTACTCCGTTGTCGGGAAATCCAAACACTCAGAGAACCATAACGAGATGGGTCTCACCCCCACTTGGCCTTTCCATTCCGATGGGAAATCCAGACCATTCGGATTCGGACACCTCTACTCCGCTGTCTGGAAATCCAAACCACTCGGAGGAGACTGCAACGAGATGGGTCTCACCCCTACTCAGCTTTTCCACTCCGCTCTGAGATCCAACTGGTCACTCTGAGGTCTGATTGGTCTGCTCCGAGGTTTGATTGTCAACTCTGCTCCGAGATCTGACTGGTTGTCTGATTGGTTCGCTCTGAGGTCTCATTGGTCCTCTCCGCCTCCTTCTAACTCCGAGGTTGACCCGCGAACAACTCTTCGAAGGGTGAAGAAATTATCAAGGCGGTAATTGGGCTCCGCAATGTAACACTGCGTATTCCGATTGAGATTAACCTACTTGCCCAATCCATGGCAACCCGAAGACAGTGAAATCAGGATGAGACCGAAAAATTGATAGTCGGTTCTACTCTGACTTCCCGTGCTCCGAGAAGTGAATGAGTAGGGGAATTTTAGTGGCCATTTTCAGCCTCCCTCGAAATCACGGCACTTGTCCTGCGACATAGGGGAACTTTGAAAAATCAACAACATTTATCCAAATCAGATCCACATCTACAGCTGGGAGGCGGTTATACCCTTAGATTGGAGCAGATATGAATAGATACAAAATTGTATGGTTACAACAACAAAGGTTTTACGGTTACAATCACTCGAGATGCCAACAACTCCGACGTCATCTCTTAACTTGTATAAATACCCCTTCTTCTCCAACTAGAGGGGGAGGAAAAAAACAATCAAACACCTTATCACTTGTAATATCACCACTGTAATCTCTCTCTTAAAGACTAGCGCACCCTCTCTTCCCCTTGTGGTTTTTTTTTCCATTCTCGGGTTTTTTCACGTAAAAAACTGTCTTCGCGATTGTGATTTTCTCTCCCCATTTCTGCCTTTTCTTCTTTTTATGTTTGTGGGCTGAGCTCTTATGTTGAGGTTTTTTATTTTTTTTACCACAACAAGAATGCAAGTTTAGTACACAGGGAAGGGTCTTCTTTTGCTTCTTGTGGTCCAAAGATGACAATTTCTTTGTTTCCATATCAACCACAGGCCAAACCTGAGGATGGTTTGCTGAATCTGTAGCCACGGTTTGGGGTCTGCATTTGTTATCTGGACGCACCCAGTGTTCTCTATGGAGTTTCCTGCAAACTTGAAACCCGCCTAATCAGCAATATCATTTCTTATGTGAGAGGAGTTCTAACATTATACGAACAAGTGGTTTCTATTTTGCACTGGTGGTCACAGTGCACAGCTTGCCAATGAAGTTGAAATAGAAAGCTTTAAATGGTTATGATATAAAGCTCTCTGTAGGCTACAATACTAGATCATTTTGAACAAGATATTCTATAAATTGTTATTTGTCAATTGTGTTGTTTGAAGTTGCTTGGTGTCTGAACATAGGAATACTTTTAAATGCAATTGTCTGGATGAAGTTGCTTTCTTGGTAGTATGAAGTGTACAATCTTTATGGTAATGTCAGTATTCTTTTTAAGAATGATTCTCTATGCCAATACATATTAGTAAGATCCATGTTTTCTTATATTAATTTCCTAAATTTGTCTTGGCATTAAAAGAGTCCTTCAAACCATTTAAATTTCTTTAGATCAGATATATTAGCTTTGTATAGGGGGAGAGTTTTCATTTAATATCTTTAATCACAAAGCTTCTACAACAATGATGATGAGGCCTGACTTTCTGATCAATGTTGTGCAAAGCTTGGCGTTGCCAGAAATCAAAGTATATATGTTACAAAAATAGCTATAGCATATCCTTAGATCATTATGATAGCTTAGGTTTTCATTATTTTTCTCTGTTTCCACTAGTTTTGCTTCGTGGAGACTCTTTCTTCTTATTCTCCTTACTGTGATATAATTCATTTTCATTACTGTTTTCAGAAAGTCTTTGAAGATTTGAAACTGCTATCGGTCTATTTTATCTTTTTAAAACACAATACAATAATAGCTCAACATAGTTGCAGCCTTGCTGTCTAGAAAACATGTGTTCTTTTTATCATTACTGATAGGTAGTAAAAAATGCATAATTGTCATCACATTTACTATCACATTTTCATATTTATTCATAAAATCATGAACTATTACTAATATTTTATTATTTATTGTGTGGAGGCCTTGAGTAATAAAAATAAAGGAATAAAGCCTTAAAAGAAGCCCAAAAGCCCATGTTCAAGCCCAATGCAAAAGTTACAGTTATCAAATGTCAAAATTGCAATTACTAAGGGCAATTGTTGCAAATACTAAAAGAAGAGGGAAGGATAGACTTCTATTCAACCCTATATACTTGCAGGATGAGGATAAATGCCAAAGAAGAGAGTGCAAAGACAACAAATTCGTTGTTAAAAGATATTGGAAGATTTGGATTTAGGGTAACTTGCTTCCCAAGTTATGTCGAAATCTCAAAATAAAGAGTCAGGATACAACTTCCAGAAGAATAAACCCAGATTGACGGACCAGAGGAGGCCACGCGCCAAAGCGCGTGGCCAGAAGACACCACTTGGCCGCGGAAACGCGACCCAAGTCGCGTTTCTGCGGCACCATGGATGAGTCCGGGTAACAGTTTTCGTGGAGGAGTCGTATTTGGACTCTACCTCCTTCTGCACCTATAAATACCCCTGCAGAGTAACAGAGAAGGGCGTACAGCGAACTACAGAGCAAAATCTAGGCTTTTTAGGTTAGTTGTAGTTTAGGTTTTTATTTTTCTTTTTTGTAATTTTTATTTTTTATGTAACTGAGAGTAGAGGATGCTTTCATGGAGGAAGGAGTTCATGTTTGTACTGAGGTGACATCGGTGTAAGTCAAACTTTTCTTCCATTGTTAATAAAATCTATTCAAGCTTTGTTTTTGTTTTTTTTTTATTTTTGTTCTTCTATTCTTGTTTATTTTATTGTTTCTCTCTGATGTCTTGCAAACCATGAGATCTGATCGCTTCGAGACTGCTTAGCCGAAGAAGTGCCCTTGATGGCCTATGGTGATGAACAGATCCTATACGCCATGCTTGATTGCCTTCAGAAACAAGGTAAGTCGTTGCAAACGGATCAAAGGTAAATAGGGCAGAAGAGATAGGTATGTGTTTTTTAGTTTATAATTTTCTTTCCTTTCTTTAGTTTAGATAACCAACTCTTCATCTATCCAACTCTTTCTTTCCCAACTCATTGTAAATACCGCTTTCTTTCTAACCTAACTTTAACTACTATTTTCTTATTATCCTTTCAATAACTAAAAAAGAATTTTTTAGAGAACTTACTAAACCAGCTTCCATCGCTAGTCCCTCTCTGAGGATCACGACCCGCATAGCCATTGGTACAGCGGATTAGAATTGAGCACCTTGCATATCTTTACTTCTAAATCTAATATTCTATATTTTGTGTGCAGGAAAAACTCAGTCAAAATTTTGGCGCCGTTGCCGGGTAGGGACGGTAAGTATTCTCTAAAAAATAAATAAATAAATAAACTAAATATTCTTTTATTCTTTCTGTTTGCAGGTTTGGAGAACAAGAAAACTAACAGCAGCAAGGACATATAGCAACTCTGTGCCTCTGCCCTCGAAGGCAGAGCAACAGGGCCTACTACAGAGCCGCGGTTCCGCGGCAAAATCCGCGTTTCCGCGGCCTGAGTAGTTCACTACTCACCCTATTTTCTGCAGGTTGCTGCTACTTTTAAATCTGATTTACTGCTCTGTTAAAATTTGCTCTGTGATAATCCTGTAGACTGCTAATTAATTAACAGTAACCTACTTGTTGAAAAAATAAAAAAAAATTTTAGACTCTTGCATATAGGCACGTGTCTATTTAATTTTTTTAATTTTTGTTGAAGAGCACTGGAGACAAGGTACGTTCGCATTTCATATAGACTAGGAAGCACCCTTGGCTGATTTATCTGCTTTGAGTAAATACTTATCTATTGCTTTACACGTGCACTAAACTGACTTAAGGGCTTGTCCTATAAATAAGATAAGGTGGGGATTTCATCACCCTTCCTTGGCCAACAAATCATCTCCGTTGCACTCACAACCCTAACCCTAAATAAAAATTGACTAGACGTTGGCCCTAGGGACATCTCGGACTCAATTAGGAGATTATCCTAAGGGGGAACGGTGTTGGAAATTGACTCCTACCAAATCAGTATCTAGGAGGGGATTGAGGGCCGAAAGTCCGAAGATTGGTGGTTATTTAATTAAGGAGCGTCTTTGACGAAAAACCTCCCACCAATCTTGCCCTGACCTGGCTGATTACTTGTGGTCAAAGTCTACACCCTACCTCCCGTGGACAGTCTAACCAGTTAGGAGTCGTCTAGGTCATAGGTCTACCCTAACTTAGGTTAGAATTTTTTTTCTTTTTTGTTTTCTTATTTGTTTGTTTTCTTTTTCTTTGTTTGTGTTTGTGTGATATGGCATATAACAATTTTTCCAATTTTAATCCATATTACACACCAACGTCTTTTTCGGATATTACCAACCTGGCATATCATAACTTTGACCAACCTAGTGTGCCAGAATGGTCTTATCCGAATGCATATAACCCATGCCCCCCATCTTATGACCATAATTTCCACAATAATTTCAACTCTTCACAGAGTTCATGGGGTTTCGCTTCCCCTGAGTCCAATTTTAAACCAACTTGTCCTCCGTATCCACCTTGTCCATAATATTCCCAAGATTCATACTCAGATCCACCCATTCAGAATAGAAAACCATCTATCTTGGAAATGATGAGTATGCATGAGTCCAAGCAACAACCACAGAATCTGACCGACTCACAATTCCATCACGAGTGTCCCAACAACACTTCCTCTTTTCAAGTCCAATCATAAAATGATGCACCAATCGACTATGAAAAGATGCTTGAAGCCATGACTCAGGCTAGATTAGCTCGTGATCATGAAATAGATATGATGGTTCAATCTTTACGTTCTCACCGTTCGGCCATTTCTGATATCGCTAACCATGCTGTTAGAGCCGACGAGCCATGTTGTTTTGGACAACAAGATTCTAATTCATTACCATCATTTGAACTTGCCGAAACTCCAATTTTTGATAGTTTGGCAAGTTATTCCTTTCCTGAAATAGAACTTGAGCATGAATATGATCATGATCTCCCACTTGGTGATTCAATTCTACTTCCTGATTCAATAATGACTCCGGTGTTTTCACCTGATTTTACTTTCCCGAGTCAACATTGGATCCTGTGCCAATTCATCATGAAATTGAATCACCCATTTTTGATGATCATATTGAACTTGACCAATTTTATAATTTTGAAAGTCCCATGGATAATTGGCAAGTTCTCATTTTTATGATATTGAACTCAATTAGATATGTGACCTAGATTCTCAAATCTATGATCAAGTTCAAATTCCCGAATCATTATTGACTCCTGTTGTTACTCAACTTAGGTAATCTTTTAGAGTCAGTTTTGATTCCCACACCTATCATTCCTAAACTTAAATCACCAATATTGAGTCACATTCCATTGTGGGAAAATGATTGTGGACTTGAGTTTCAACTTCTTGACTTGGACACACTTCTTGAACCGAGCTCGACTCCTGAACCCTTAATTGATTTAAGTTTCTTTCCTGAGTCGGTATTAGTTACCGTACTTATGACGTCCAAGTCAATCATTCCATCTTTTCACACTCCATTTTGGGACAAGGCGGTTGACACAATTGACTCTGAATATAATTACGAAATTTGGAAATTTGATGGGGTGGAATTGCTAAAAAATGATAATACATACATTTTAGTGGGTTATACAAGAGAAATTTCGGGTAGGTTCCGTGAACTACCACATTATCTTGATTGGGTAGCAACGCTTGGCCCAATTAGACCACTACCGGAACCACCACCTTGAGGTAACATCTGCCTTCCCTTTCTTCTTTTTCATGCATACATGCATTCATTCATACATTGAGGACAATGCATGAGATAAGTGTGGGGGGAGGCTTTACTAACATACTAACATAGTTAGAAACTAACAAAAAAAAATTGCTAATAAAAAAAAGGACAATATTTTGACTTATCTTTTGAAAGAAGTCTAAGTTAGTCTTAAGAATTAGGAAAATCATGATTAAGATTTCTAAAAACTTGGTCAAAATAAATAAATTGTTGAATTTTAGGTATAGGAGAAAAAATTGAATAAGTAATTAGTCTTGATTTTTACCTTAATGAAATGTGCATACCTAATGCATATCTAGGATTCTAAGACAAAGACCCTTGTGCCTCATATAAAAAAATAAAAAAAATCACTAATTAAGCTGGATACATGTGCCTCAAGAAGCATAAGTATTCACGCCTAAAGGTGAGTTTATAAATAAGCGTCCTTAGTTTTGTGGCCTAGTTCACTCGAATTTGAGTCCGAGGGGAGTTTTCTCACCTGGTGCCCTAAAAACAACCAGTTTGGGAGTCATCGACTTTAAGTTCGCTATATGGGTGGATTAGAAGGCCTAAGAAAACTAAAAAAAATATATATATATATGTATTAACACATCTAATAGTCAATTAGTTAGGTATGAGGGCCTCAAGAAGCCTTGATACTTACACGAAAGAAAATTAGATGAGTTATACATATTATTAAAAAAGAAAAAGAAAAAATAATCATAATAATAATAAAGAGGCATGAGAGTCCAAGTTAAGGAATTCCTAGTAAAAATTCAAAAGGATGCATATGACTTAGGGTAACGAAAAAGACTATATAAAAATTCATTTTGACCGTTACCTAAAAAGAAAAATAATTTACTAGATAAAGACTAAGTTTAAGAATGAATAAAAATGAGGATCCTAAAAACTTATAGATTACTTAGTCTCTTCAAACGTATTTCAAATATTTTTCTTTTTATGGATTTTGTGGGTGTAATCCGCTGAAAACCCTCACGAGACAAAACTCGTCCTTTAGGGTAACCTAGGGGTTTAACGGCTTGTTGCACGTGCTAAGTGCAATCGTGATTCCTACGAAAGTGAGTTAGCTAGATTAGTTTTTCTTTTTCTTTTTGATTTTTACTCAAGGACGAGCAAAAAGATAAGTGTGGGGTGTGATAGGTAGTAAAAATGCATAATTGTCATCACATTTACTATCACATTTTCATATTTATTCATATAATCATGCACTATTACTAATATTTTATTATTTATTGTGTACAGGCCTTGAGTAATAAAAATAAAGGAATAAAGCCTTAAAAGAAGCCCAAAAGCCCAATGCAAAAGTTGTAATTATTAAATGTCAAAGTTGCAATTACTAAGGGCAATTGTTGCAAATACTAAAAGAAGAGGGAAGGATAGACTTCTATTCAACCCTAAATACTTGCAGGGTAAGGATAAAAGCCAAAGAAGAGAGTGCAAAGATAACAAATTCGTTGTTAAAAGATATTGAAAGATTTGGATTTAGGGTAACTTGCTTTCCAAGTTATCTCAAAATCTCAAAATAAAGAGTCAGGATACAACTTTCAGAAGAATAAACCCAGATTGACGGACCAGAGGAGGCCACGCGCGAAAGCGCGTGGCCAGAAGACACCACTTGGCCGCGGAAACGCGGCCCAAGCCGCGTTTCCGCGGCACCATGGATGAGTCCGGGTAACAGTTTTCGTGGAGGAGTTGTATTGGGACTCTACCTCCTTTTGCATCTATAAATACCCCTGCAGAGCAACAGAGAAGGGCGTACAGCGAACTACAGAGCAAAATCTAGGGTTTTTAGGCTAGTTGTAGTTTAGGTTTTTTTTTTTTTTTTAATTTTTATTTTTTATGTAACTGAGAGTAGAGGATGTTTTCATGGAGAAGGAGTTCATGCTTGTACTGAGGTGACATCGGTGTAAGTCAAACTTTTCTTCCATTGTTAATAAAATCTATTCAAGCTTTGTTTTTGTTTCTCTCTGATGTCTTGCAAACCATGAGATCTGATCGCTTCGAGACTGCTTAGCCGAAGAAGTGCCCTTGATGGCCTATGGTGATGAACAGATCCTATGCGCCATGCTTGATTACCTTCAGAAACAAGGTAAGTCGTTGCAAATGGATCAAGGGTAAACAGGGCAGAAGAGGTAGGTATGTGTTTTTTAGTTTATAATTTTCTTTCCTTTCTTTAGTTTAGATAACCAACTCTTCATCTATCCAACTCTTTCTTTCCCAACTCATTGTAAATACCGCTTTCTTTCTAACCTAACTTTAACTACTATTTTCTTATTTTCCTTTCAATAACTAAAAAAATTTTTTTTTAGAGAACTTACTAAACCAGCTTCCATCGCTAGTCCCTCCCTGTGGATCACGACCCGCATAGCCATTGCTACAGCGGATTAGAATTGAGCACCTTGCACATCTTTACTTCTAAATCTAATATTCTATATTTTGTGTGCAGGAAAAACTCAATCAATTACATATCTGAAGGTTTGAGCTTCTTACACTAATTAATATTTTTTTTGGCGGTTTTAGATGTGTACCTCGAAATCATTCATATTTTAAAAGTTTACTCTTTAAATTATTGATATTGCTTACATATCCTTCAAATTTTTGAGATATCAAAAAGTTACCCTCAGTGTTAGTTTATAGGTGGAATATGAATGATTTACCCGTTATACCCTTATTCTTATATTTTTTTTAAAAAATTTAAAATAAAATAAAAGAGAAGATCCCAACCCGAAAAAAAAAATCCCCCTTTTCCCTCCGCCGCAATTCCGCCCCTCTTCACTCTTCCTCCCAAATATCCTTACCTCTCCCTCCTCCCGAACTCGTCTTCCCCCCCCCAAATCTCGCCTGTCTCCCCCTTCCCAATCCACCCCCCCCAAAAAAAAAAAATTCCTATTTGTTCGTGATTAATTTTTTTTTTTTGAAGTTTCATTTGAGAAAAAGAGAAGAAGGGAAAGTAAGAACAAGGACTAAGTTATGATTAGAGTGTAAATTAGAGTATAGAGGGTATATTAGTCATTTTGAATATTTTAACAACAAAAAAGAAATATTGTCTTTTGATCTTATATAATAACAATTGAGGGTAATTTTTTTGGCTTCAAAATTTTGGAGGTATGTCGGCAGTATCAATGATTTTAGAGGTAAATTTATAAAATATAAGGGTACATATCTAAAAAACTCTTTTGTTTTTCACGTATGTTGGAGATTCCTATATTAGTTAAGGTTTGAGATTCCTATATTTGAAGAGAGATTCCGATATTGTTTTGGAGAAATTCAATTTTTCTTGGGAAAATTAATGCTAATAAAACAATTTCCTACTCTCCTAGGTAATTGTGAGTTCTGCTGCGGTTGCATTTCTGATGTTTTTGACCATGATGATGTTTAATATCTAGATAAAGTTGTGGCACCTTCTAGTTGGCGTAGTGCTATTCTTTGATGGCCTTTGGTAGCCCGTATAACAAGTAATTTTGCGATGACTCAGATGTTTTGTGTATGTTACGTTATTTGAAGTCACATGTCAATTACTGTAGAAACGCTGCAAGTTCCGTTTTGTGGGTGAAACCTTTAGCTTTATACAAGAAAAAAATACAAGGAAATTATTATTACGAATTTACAAAAAAAAATAAAACAGGTGATATGTTTCAAATAATCAGAAAGGCAAGTTCCTCCTCTACCCTTGTTATGGACCAAAGAGTTTAAGCTGCAAAAAAGTGACAACATAATAATGTAGAATCAAACGGAGTGCCTAACAAGAAAATGTGTTAAGTGATCACTGATGCTACTTGCAGTATGAATTATCAGGGGGTTCTGATTTGCTAACATCGTGTCGCTAGGGGTGTGGTGGATAAAAACTAGCCTACCATCGATCGAACCATTCACCAGCAATTTGAGGAGCTTCTTGGATGGTAGATGTCTGAGCGCACACGGAAAAAACTACCTTTCAAGTTAGGAGCACTTGTATGGTGCCAGCTTAAGACCCTCAGACGTGAGAATCAGTAGGTGGAGTAAAATGGAAAAGATCTGTAAAGGAAAATTGTCGGAATTGTGGATGGAGGTGTCGTGCAGAGGACAACTGCGGGCGTGATAGGAATAACCGACATGAAATAACTGCCGGTGTAATGGATGGGAGGACGCACAGAGGACAACTGGGGGTATGTTGATGAACTGGCAGAGGAGAACTTCCTGGAGTGGTGTGTGATGTGTATTCTCAGAGGATTATGGAAGCGACCACTTTTCCCTAGAAGGATCATATATAATTGACAATGATGCCGGTGTGGAGGCGGGATTGACAGGTTGCTGTAACTGCATGATTTACACGTACTGAATTCGTTGCAGTGACTGTGATCAGCGGTGCAAGGCAGTTAGGATTGCATGCCGAGAAATCTGACACTGTCCATAACTGCCCGCACTGAAAGTGGCGTTACACGTTATGAATTTGGGAGAGGAAGGAGTTGTGTAAGTATCAAGAAGATCATGGACGATGTGTTGTTGGAACTTGGGACGGAGGAGACCTCGAAGAGGTAGATGTCTTAGAATGGTGGAATGGGGCACCAGACTAAGGACGCCTTTGAGACGGAGGGCAACTCCAGGATGGCGAGGAGTGGCGGAGGCTCCCGTTTGGACTCTGGGAGCTTTGAATTTTTCAGGGGAAGCTTTTGCTAAGCTTGGATACAGGTCATCATCCTGGTGAGGGTCAAATTTTGACCATTACAGATGCCCCTGTTCCCCACTTGTCGGAATTGGTGGAAGGAAAGTCAGAGAAGTGAAGATACTCGAATGGATTATCAATGTCTTTAAACTCATTATGATGCTTGCGGACAGAGGAGTGTGCGGTGAATCTTTTTGAACCGTTGCGGATCTTCTGGAATTAATTATTTTTTGCATAGTTGGCTACCAGTTGTCATATCAAGCGACTGGATCTCTTAAAAGGTTGAGCCTTGCGTCTCTTCAAATGCTTGCATCATTACGACTGGGATCGTAGGGTTTTATGGTTTCATGATGCTTGCATCATTTCTGCTTTTACTGTTGGCCGAAAATCTTGGTATTGTGGGCGAGTTTCAAGGGATTGGAAATTTGAATTCGAGACGGTTGGGCTTCTCGTCCATCTATAAATAGAGATAGTTCATTACGAGGAAATTATCTTATCTTCTTCAAAAAACCCCTACTTCGAAATCCTAACTTCTTCCCTTGCTGGGCCGCCATGTCACCCTCTTCTTTTCATCAAATGGAGGAAGGAAAAGGAGCAGGAGGATAAGAAAATAATGATCAGGCTCTTTTATAGGGAGCCTAAAAGGTGCGTCACATTAATCACCGTGACGGGGCTGTAACGGCGCATTAGTTGCCGTGACAGGGTGCCACCGTGAAGGGTGACATGTAGGATTCTTGCTTCAACTAGATCGGGGGATCTGGTTTTTAGGTTGCTTGATCTTGGGTGAGCAAGCTTTGACTTTGAGGTCGTCAACCTCTTTCCTAAGGCGTGTACGAGGGAGGAGAGGGAACTAATCAACCGGCTGTGCCGGTGAATTGCTTCTCACCCTGGAGTCTGGAGCTCTTTCTGAGAACACCTTGGAGGTGATGTGATACCATCACCTTGTGTGTCTTGCATGCTTCTGTCACTGAGAGTTGCTGCTTCGTCTCACACTTGCAGGATTTCTTGAGAGTTCTCATAGAGTTGCTGCCTCGTCTCACACTCGCAGGATTTCTTGAGAGTTCTCATTTTGCTATCTTGGAGAGACACGGAGGCGGGGACATTGGTTGCCTGTTTAGGAGCCATGACACGGATGACTTTTCCAGCTGGCACTCTCCAATGTGCAACTTTTTTTGTTGTTTAACATCAGATGTCTGTTAATAGTGGCAAGACTGGAGTGTCGAATCTGGATCTACTGTTTTTTTTCTTTTCAAAAATATGTAAACATAGAGATGTAATGGAATTTATTGTATTACTCTTGTTAGATGTAATCAGATAAATATAATTGAATGGTGTTTCGAATGGAAATATTTTGGAATGAAACATTTATTGCTTAAATCTTACCTGACTTATTTTTACCATTGGCTTTTGGAATTAGTATGACCATGCCTCTTCAGAGTGCTGATCTCTACCTCTAGTATGGTTGGTTGGATATGGAGTGGTTTGTTGAGTTTGCGCTGTTGTTTTTGAGTGGGGGAGATCTCATCAGCGATACCTAAATACTTTTGGCCTCCAAGTGGGAAAAATCCCACAGCGGAGTGTTTTGATTGCCCATAAACTAATCAAGAAGCGGCCTGTAGGCAGATGCTCGTTATCGTCTCCAAGTGAGGTGAGACCCATCAACAGAGCGTGCAAGCATCAGATGCCAAGGGTGAAACCCATCAGCGGAGTGAGTTTGCGGTCATCTCTGAGTGGGGGTGAGAACCATCAGCAGAGTAAATCCGCAGTCGTCTCTGAGTGGGTGTGAACCCATTACCGGAGCATCAGCCTTTAGACTCCGATTGGGGGTGAGACCCATCAGTGGAGGGTTTCAATTGCATGTAGGCTAATCGAGAAGGAGCCCGTAGGCTGGTGCTCGCGTTGTCGTCTCCGCGTATAGTCAGCAGAGCATGCAAGTATTGGACTCTGAGTGGGGGTAAGACTTATCAGCAGAGTTGGGTTCACAGTCATCTCCGAGTAGGGGAAGACCCATCAACGCTGCATCGAACTTAGCGGGACACTAAGACGGGGTAATCCCAATAGCAGAGTGAGCTGAAATAATTAAGAGAAAAAGTATAATTTTCTTTGATGGTTAAGATAAAATACATGATATTTAATTGAAATATCCCGCGGGGGGTGTTATTGGTGGAGTACTTCCCAATCTTTATTCTTAATTGCCTTGTACTGGGTGACCATGTATTGTGGTTGAGCAGGCGACGGAGCGGTCGACTGTCCTGATCCGGAGGCTGCTTGTAAGGACATATTCTTTGAGGAAGTCCTGACGAATGAGCTCTTCTAGGTATTTCTAGAGGCTCCACAGTGAATGGTTGTGCGCCCTTTACCGTTCTTGTAGGAATAATAATCTTCTGCTCCAGGAAGTGTAAAATCATACCAGATTGTCTCAGACGCCTAACCCATGGTTGGTCCTTAATGGCTGCTATGGGAAATTCTTAAGGGACATCCCCACGTGCATCGAATTGTCAAGGACGCACAAATCAACATATCACAGCAAACACAAGAGATTTAATGTGAAAACCCGAAAAGGGGAAAAATCACAGGAAGGGTGATGCTACTACTTTAATTCAAAGGAATTACAAGCATAAAACTAGAATGCTTTGTGTGATTACAGGTGCGTTAGGGAATTGTTTTTTCTGAACCTCCCTTTTGTTGGAGAGTGAGGTATTTGTACCGCCTAGCTGCTTTCATGGGTGCAGATATTTTGGATCTGCGTAACCGCACGACTTGCACGTTACGATTTCCTTGCAACTGTAGATCGTCATGCCGGGATATCCGCCATTGTTCATAACTACTCGCTTTAATATATGAGTGTTACATCGTTTAGAAAGTGGGGATGATCTTGCAGCGTAGTCGGATCCATGAATCTTGAGATAATGCTATCCAGCTGTAAGCAACACGGGGATAATGAGCTCCAGAGAGTCAAGTGTTGGAATCTTGAGCAATTCCGTGGGGGTTGGTCTCTGTGTCAGAATCTTGAGCGACTTCGTGGTGGACCCTGTACTGGTGGTTGAAGTCTTAGAAAGTGATGCAACTCCAGTTAAGCACTAGATCTGGGTAGTCGGTGTCTGACCAGTTATGAGTTCGAGTTGAAACCTGAGATCTCCTTGGGCTCACATCATGCTTGCTGGTTAGTTGAGTCTGTTGATAGTAAGCGATAATCCTCTGGCAGGACACATGCCGTGATTTTCTATAGGGTTGAGAATTACCCACTACAGATGCCCCCTCAACTTCCTCCTTAGAGTTACTGATAAAGGAGGGGTAGCAAACTGATCCATAACTTGGATTGTTTGTTGTTGAAGCAGTCAGAGGTGTCATTCGGTCTGATGTGTCCTTTCAGGGGTCATGTCGACCTTTTGTATTCTAACTGGAGCAGTTTGGATGCTTTGCTTTTGTACTGGTGCATTTATTGCTGCGTCTATAGGGATAACGATCGTGGATGGCATGTCAAATCTGCGTCTGTGCTTGCAGGTAGCCGTCAATTGGAAGGCGAGCTGGTTTCGTCGTAATTTGTTCAACGACTGATGATAGGTAGTAAAAAGTGCATATTTATCAATACATTTACTATCACATTTTCATATTTATTTCTATAATTATGCACACTTACTAATGTTTTATTATTTATTGTGTAAAGGCCTTGAGTAATAAAAATAAAGAAATAAAAGCCCAAAAGCCCATGTCCAAGCCCATGTCCAAGCCCAAGTGCAAAAGTGCAATTAACAAATGTCAAAGTGGCAATTACAAAGTGCAAAAGTTGCAAATACTAAAAGAGGGAAGGGATAGACTTCTGTTCAACCCTAAATGCTTGCAGGATGAGGATAAATAGAGTGCAAGGATGAAATTCGTTTTGGAAGAGATTTGAATTTAGGGTAACTTGCTTCTCAAGATATCCTGAAATCTCAAAATTAAGAGTCAGGATAGCAGATCTAAAAGGATAGACCCAGATGGACGGACCAGAGGAGGCCACGCGCGAAAGCACGTGGCCAGGGACAAAGCTAACCAAGCCACGTTTCCGCGGCAATCCAGATGAGGTTGGCGATCAGTTTTCGTCGAGGAGTCGTACCGGGACTCTACTTCTTTCAGGGTCTATAAATACCTCTGCAGAGCAACAGAGAAGGGCGTACAGTAGAAAGTGGAGGACAGAAATAAATTTAGGGTTTTTAGATTGTAATTTAGGTTTTCTTTATTTTATTTTTAATTTTTTTATGTAATTCAGAGGAGATCAGACTTTCATAGAAGAACAAGAATGAAGCTTGTACTGAGCGTGATACCGGTGTAAAGTTTCTCTCTTTTCTTTTATCGTTATGAAATCGAATCTGTGTTCTCTTTTTGTATGTACTTTGTTTTAGTTTTCTTCTTCTTCTTCTTTTCTATTTCACTCATTCTTCTACCAATTGCTATCCAAGTGAGTCTTATAGCATCGAAAGAGCCTTGCCTTTGCGAGTGCCACCGATAGCTCATGACGATGGATTTGAGTCTCTCTGTATCATTTCATGCTTGTTTTGTCTTGATGATGTAATGTGAAAGAGACAATAATCAACTCTTATGGGCTATGCGTGATTGCCTCCATTTCAAGGTAACATCGTCGCCAAAGATTCAAGGTAAGCTTTTGGTCAAAAGGAGGTAAGTAATTATGTTTAGTTTTTCTTTCTTTCCTTGTAACTTTTAGTTTAGATCACCAACACACATCTTTCCAATTTCTTTCACACTTCTTCATTGTAAATACCATTGTAAATAACATAATAAAAAAAAAGAGACTTACTAAACAAGCTTCTATTGCTAGTCCCTCCCTGTGGATCACGACCCGCTTTGGCCCTTGCTACAGCGGATAGAATTGAGCACCTTGCACATTCTTGTCCTAAATCTGATATATTATATTTTGCGTGTAGGAAAAACTCAATCAAAATTTTGGCGCCGTTGCCGGGGAGGGACGGTAAGTTATTCTCTAAAAAAAAATAACTAATTCTTTTATTCTTTCTGTTTGCAGGTTCGGAGAACAGGAAAAATAACAGCAGAAAAGGACATATAGCAACTCTGTGCCTCTGCCCTCGAAGGCAGAGCAGCAGAGCCTACTACAGAGCCGCGTTTCCGCGGCAATAGTCGCGTTTCCGCGGCCTGAGTAGTTCAGTACTCACCCTGTTTTCTGCAGGTTGCTGCAAATTGCAAATCTGATTTACTGCTCTGTTACAATTTTCTCTGTGATAAACCTGCACACTGCTAATTAATTAATAGTAACCTATTTGTTGAAAAAAAATTTTAGACTCTTGCATATAGGCACGTGTCTATTTAATTTTTTTTAATTTCTATTGAAGAGTGCTGGAGACAAGGTACGCTCGCATTGCATATAGACTAGGAAGCACCCTTGGTTGATTTTCTGCTTTGAGTGAATATTTGTTTATTGCTTTACACGTGCACTAAATTGACTTAAGGGCTTATCCTATAAATAAGATAAGGTGGGGATTTCATCACCCTTCCTTGGCCCACAAACAATCTCCTCACTCACTAACCCAAGCCTAACTAAAAATGAGTAGACGTTGGCCCTAGGGACATCTCGGACTCAATTAGGAGATTATCCTAAGGGGGAACGGTGTTGGAAATTGACTCCTGTCAAATCAGTATCTAGGAAGGGGATTGAGGGCCGAAAGCCCGAAGATTGGTGGTTATTTAATTAAGGAACGTCTTTGACGGAAAACCTCCCACCAATCTTGCCCTAACCTGGCTGGTTAACTTGTGGTCAAAGTCTACACCCTACCTCCCGTGGACAGTCTAACAAGTTAAGAGTCATCTAGGTCATAGGTCTACCCTAACTTAGGTTAGAATTTTTTTTCTTTTTTTTTGTTTGCTTATTTGTTTGTTTTCTTTTTCTTATTTGTGTTTGTGTGTTATGGCCTATAACAACAATTTTTTCAATTTTAATGAGAATCCATATTGCACACCAACCTCTTTTTCGGATATTACCAACCCAGCATATCATAACTTTGACCAACCTAGTGTGCCTGAATGGTCTTATCCGAATGAATATAACCCATGCCCCCCATCTTATGACCATAATTTTCACAACAATTTCAACTCTTCACAGAGTTCATGGGTTTCACTTTCCCCGAGTCTAATTTTCAACCAACTTGTCCTCCGTATCCACCTTGTCCACAACATTCCCAAGATTATACTCAGATCCACCAATTCAGAATAGAAAACCATCTATCTTGGAAATGATGATTATGCAATCTTAGACATGATGATGCGTGAGTCCAAGCAACAATCACAGAATCTAACCGACTCACAACTTCATCACGATTGTCCCAACAACACTTCCTCTTTTCAAGTCCAATCACAACAAAATGATACTCCAATTGACTATGAAAAGATGCTTGAAGCCATGACTCAGGCTAAATTAGCTCGTGATCATGAAATAGATATGATGGTTCAATCTTTACGTTCTCACTGTTCGGCCATTTCTGATATCGCTGACCACTCTGTTAGAGCCGAAGAGTCACGTTGCTTTGGACAACAAGATTCTAATTCAGTACAATCATTTGAACTTGCCCAAACTCCAATTTTTAAAATGATATTGATAGTTTGGCAAGTTATTTCTTTCCTGAAATAGAACTTGAGCATGAATATGATCATGATCCCCAACTTGGTGATTCAATTTTACTTCCTGATTCAATAATGACGCCAGTGTCTCCACCTGATTTCAATCTTTTCCCGAGTCAACATTGGATCCTGTGCCAATTTATCACGAAATTGAATCACCCATTTTTGATGGTCATATTGAACTTGACCAATTTTATAATTTTGAAAGTCCAATGGATAAATTGGCAAGTTCTCATTTTTATGACATTAAACTCAATGAGAAATGTGTGACCTAGATTCTCAAATCTGTGATCAAGTTCAAATTCCCGAATCAATATTGACTCTTATTTTGTTACCCGACTTAGTAATCTTTTAGAGTCAGTTTTGATTCCCACACCTATCATTCCTGAACTTGAATCACCAATATTGAGTCACATTCCATTGTGGGAAAATGATTGTGGACTGAGTTTCATCTTTTTGATTTGGACCCACTTCTTGAACCAAGCTCGACTCCTGAACCCTTACTTGATTTAAGTTTCTTTCCTGAGTCGGTATTCGTTCCCGTACTTCTGACGTCCAAGTCAATCATTCCATCTTTTCACACTCCATTTTGGGATAAGGCGGTTGACACAATTGACTCTGAAAATAATTATGAAATTTGAAATTTGATGGGGTGGAATTTTTAAAAAATGTTAATACAGACATCATTTTAGTGGGTTATACAAGAAAAATTTCTGGTGGGTTCCTCCGAATTTCACGAAAAGTAGATTGCGCCACATTTCGTGGACCAATTAGACCACCACCGAAACCACCACCTTGAGGTAACATCTGCCTTCCCTTTCTTCTTTTTCATGCATATATGCATTCATTCATACATTGAGGACAATGCATGAGATAAGTGTGGGGGGAGGCTTTACTAACATACTAACATAGTTAGATACTGATAGTTAGATACTGACCCAAAAAAAAAGGAAATATTTTGACTTATCTTTTGAAAGAAATCTAAGTTAGTCTTAAGAATTAGGAAAATCATGTTTAGGATTTCTAAAAACTTGGTCAAAATAAATAAATTATTGAATTTTTAGGTATAGGAGGAAAAATTGAATAATTAATTAGTCTTAATTTTTACCTTAATGAAAATGTGCATACCTAATACATTTACATATCTAGGATTCTAAGACAAAGACTCTTGTCCCTATAAAAAATAAAAAAATTAAAAAAATTAAAAAAAAGAGAAGAAAAAAAAGAAGGAGGAATTCACTGATTAAGCTAGATACATGTGCCTCAAGAAGCATAAGTATTCACGCCTAAAGGTGATTTTATAAATAAAGTCCTTAGTTTTGTGGCCTAGTTCACTCGAATCCTTAAGTCCGTGGGGTGTTTTCTCACCCGATGCCCAAAAACTTACCAGTTTGGGAGCCACCGACTTTAACTTCGCTACATGGGTGGATTAGAAAGCCTAAGGAAACTAAGAAAAATTACTTATATATTTATTAACACATCTAATAGTCAATTAGTTAGGTATGAGGGCCTCAAGAAGCCTTCATGCTTACACGAAAGAAAATTAGATGAGTTATACATATTAAAAAAAGAAAGAAAATAATAATAATAATAATAATAATAATAAAGAGGCATGAGAGTCCAAGTTAAGGAATTCCTAGTAAAGATTCCAAGGATGTATATGACTTTTGGTAACAAAAAAGACTATACAAAAATTCAATTTTGATCCTTACCTAAAATGGATAACAATTTACTTTATAAAGACTAAGTTTACAAATGAATAAAAATGATAATCCTAAAACTTATAGACTATTTAGTCTCTTCAAACGTATTTCAAATATTTTCCTTTTTACGGATTTTGTGGGTGTATCCGCTGAAAATCCTCACGAGACAACACTCGTCCTCTAGGGTAACCTAGAGGTTTAACTGCTTGTTGCACGTGCTAAGTGCAATCGTGATTCCTATGAAAGTGAGTTAGGATAGACTAGTTTCTTTTTCTTTTTGATTTTTAGTCGAGGACGAGCAAAAAGATAAGTGTGGGGGTGTGATAGGTAGTAAAAAGTGCATATTTATCAATACATTTACTATCACATTTTCATATTTATTTCTATAATTATGCACACTTACTAATGTTTTATTATTTATTGTGTGCAGGCCTTGAGTAATAAAAATAAAGAAATAAAAGCACAAAAGAAGCCCAAAAGCCCATGTCCAAGCCTATGTCCAAGCCCAAGTGCAAAAGTGCAATTAACAAATGTCAAAGTGGCAATTACAAAGTGCAAAAGTTGCAAATACTAAAAAGAGGGAAGGGATAGACTTTTATTCAACCCTAAATCTTGCAGGATGAGGATAAATAGAGTGCAAGGATGAAATTCGTTTTGGAAGAGATTTGGATTTAGGGTAACTTGCTTCCCAAGTTATCCCGAAATCTCAAAATGAAGAGTCAGGATGACAGATCTAAAAGGATAGACCCAGATGGACGGACCAGAGGAGGCCACGCGTGAAAGCGCGTGTCCAGGGACAAAGCTAAGGCCGTGGAAACGCGGCCCAAGCCACGTTTCCGCGGCAATCCAGATGAGGCTGGCGATAAGTTTTCGTCGAGGAGTCGTACCGGGACTCTACTTCTTCCAGTGCCTATAAATACCTCTGCAGAGCAACAGAGAAGGGCGTACAGTAGAGAGTGGAGGACAGAAATAAATTTAGGGTTTTTAGATAGTAATTTAGGTTTTCTTTTATTTTTATTTTTAATTTTTTTATGTAATTCAGAGGAGATCAGACTTTCATAGAAGAACAAGAATGAAGCTTGTGCTGAGCGTGACACCGGTGTAAAGTTTCTCTCTTTTCTCTTATCGTTATGAAATTGAATCTGTGTTCTCTTTTGTATGTACTTTGTTTTAGTTTTCTTCTTCTTCTTCTTTTCTATTTCACTCATTCTTGTACCAATTGCTATCCAAGTGAGTCTTATAGCATCGAAAGAGCCTTGCCTTTGCGAGTGCCACCGATAGCTCATGACGATGGATTTGAGTCTCTCTGCATCATTTCATGCTTGTTTTGTCTTGATGATGTAATGTGGAAGAGACAATAATCAACTCTTATGGGCTATGCGCTGATTGCCTCCACTTCAAGGTAACATCGTCGCCAAAGATTCAAGGTAAGCTTTTGGTCAAAAGGAGGTAAGTAATTATGTTTAATTTTTCTTTCTTTCCTTGTAACTTTTAGTTTAGATCACCAACACAACATCTTTCCAATTTCTTTCACACTTCTTCATTGTAAATAACATAATAAATAAAAAAAGAGACTTACTAAACAAGCTTCTATCGCTAGTCCCTCTCTGTGGATCACAACCCGCTTTGGCCCTTGCTACAATGGATAGAATTGAGCACCTTGCACATTCTTGTCCTAAATCTGATATATTATATTTTGCGTGCAGGAAAAACTCAATCAACTGAGATGTTACTCGAAGGGTTGTTCTAGTTGTTGCCATCATTGCGATGACGTTAGCATTGGCCTTTACATTGATGAAAAACTAGATTTAAAGTTTTTTCAAATCCTAAATCGTTGCTTTCAGTTTTCTTTCCCAAACTTTTGTAATCCTCTGCAATTCTTGTTGAACTTCAAGAAATGGCAAAGGGTAAATCTGTCGTTGCAGTCGCCGAGTCTAGGTTGGAGGCGTCTTGGATGGCCGAGCGCTCGAGGGAGGCGATAGATTTTGATCCACAGCCAATGCCTCTTCGCAGTCAAAGGGATGTCCTTGATTACCTAGCGAGGCACGATGTCAATCTACCCAAAGAGATCATGGAGTAGTGCCCCTTGAAGACGAACGTGACAGTGCCCCCCATGATGGTGTGTTTATCCATCCCCAGATCTAGGCGTTGGGGATGAAGCTTCACTTGACCGACCTCGTCCGCAACGTCTTGGTATCTTTAGGGTTGCTCCGTCACAATTGATGGTAGGGGCTTGACGGGTGCTTCTAAATTTTGAAGCGTTGTGCAGTCGATTCCTCTCGAAGGCAGGCGGGCGCGAGGAGTCCGCGCCATATACATGATGAGGAAGTGTCCTGGCGACCCTCGTTCCTTCGCCCCCTCCTCGAGGGGTTGTGATAAGTTATTTGTTAATATGCTAGATAATGGTCATGGATGGTGTCTCTTTTGTAAGGATCACTGGTTCCTAGAAGGCTCTCGCGGAGGAGAATCGTGGGAGGGTCCTGTTGTCTTGGAACACTGGATCGGTCCAACAAGGAAGCGAACCTATGTCTCGAGTTGTCCAGGAGAGGGTCCAAAATCTTTGATCTGGACTACGACTATCAGAATTGGAGCTGGTTGTATCCGGCCAGATCTGAGGTGCCTCTACTAGTCCCAAGAACGACGATGTTGGCTAAAGAGGATGCGATAATGGATCCTCTAGTGGAAGAGGAGGCGAAAATTCCATCAGAAGACGAGTTTTCTAGGCTCGAGCCTCGCTTTCGGAGACGATCAAACCAAGAGGGGAGGTTAAAGAGGAGGGGAGTGTCTAGGTCTCCTCGAGCTCTGGCTCGCGATCATGTAAGTAGATTTTGTATGCTTGAGTTTCATCAAATGTTGGACTCTGCTTTATGCTGGCCGCGGTCATGTAGAAGAGGCGTAGAGTGAACCTCGACCTTGATGAGGAGGTGGTTGATGCCATTGATTTTGGGGCTTCCAGCCTCATAGATGGTGACCATAATGCAGAGGTTGAGCTGGTCCCCTTAATTTTTAGGGCGTCAGTTCGGAGCCTGGGGTGCTGCTTCCTATCTCGTCTTTGGACTCCGAGGGTGACCAGGAGATGGTGACCCCAAAATGTGATCGCGAAGTCAAGTTTCACGGGACGCGTCATCTGAGCCATGCATGAGTGCTGAATGTCAGTTCTGAAGGTGCCGTTGTCATCCTGAATCTCTGTCTTCGGGGCTAGCTTAGGATGCCTCCCTTCAGGTATTGAGCTCGACCTGTTCCTGCAAACAAGGGGGGTAGAGTACCCTTAGCGCAAGGCGATTTTCTCTGAGGGCTGGAAGATTTAGGAGGCTCTAGCTGGTGGATCGAGTGAAGGCATGGGAGGAAGACTTCTTTCGGGTGAGTTTTGTCTGATTTATATGATGATCCATTCCTGTACAAGTTTAACTCTGTCTTGTTTGTCCATCTGCAGAATGTCGTATTCACCACTGAGCTCTTAAAGGTCTAATATGAGGCCTTGGCAGAGAGGGAGAGAGCCGTTGCGGAGTCGCGGGAGAGATGTGACGTCTTGTCCTCTGAGAGGAGGTAGGCGGCTGACGAACTTGCTGGCCTTCGGGTTGATCTGTATCTCTATCATTTCTTTTCATCAATGAAAACCTCTAGTATCTTTGTGCCTGTTGATTTCTTCAATTTGCTTTTCGTATTAATGTCTTGTTGCTGATTGTAGCCAAGTGTGGCAGTTGAAGGTGCGACCTCTTCCTCTCCGGGAAGTGCCTTGCTCGCAATGGCATCTGTTGGACTTCCTCAAGTTGTCATGGACTATGAGCTCGAGGTGTCTAGAACTCATGGTTTACCGTGGGTCGGTCAGTAGGCGTATGGCTCCATGAGGAGTCGCCTGTAGAGAGCCTTGAGGGCTTTGACCCCTGATGACTTCTGCGTTGTCTTGGGGATGAGCATGAAGGAGTCTCCGACCTGGGGCTCTAGGAGGACCCGGTTTGCAGCTGAGTTTGCGTGCATAGCGGGAGAGGGTTGCCAGAGGTGGCCACCGATCGATGCTCGGGTTGCCTTTGCGCATGGAGCTTGGGCTGCATGATCTCCTTATCTTCTAGTTGAACTAGGAGCTAACGAGCCATCAGTGCCGAGTCGGGGATCTTAACAACCAAATGTCTGTACGGATTAGGAGGTCGGTGGAGGAGATGACCGAAGCTCTGAAGTAAATAGGAAAGAGAAGATTGAAGAAGCTGATAAACACTTGGCTAAGATGGATGAACTGCTGAAGGCGAGGGGGACAACTCTTTCTTGTGCGAGTCTGTCTGCGAGAAGATAGTGGAGATTGACTTGCTCTGGTCGAAGCTTATTCTGGAGGTCAAGGAGAAGGTTGCTCTTTGTGGCGAAGCTTGAGAGCTAGAGGCAGGAGTCTGAGATCGTGAGCGTTCGACTGACGAGTTAAGAGCTGAGGTGGAGGATCTGAGCAGACGCATCCGACATATTGGGAGGAGAACCAAGGGATACGCTCTGAGTTTGGGCGGAGGTACACCAAGGGTGGCGCAAGGAGGTCAAGGCATCGGCGTTGATGCAGTCCAATCGTCTTTATAAATTTTGTGTATTACTACAGCAAAATTTTTTGCATCCTTTACAAACCAATAAGTTGCTTTCCTGTGATGTCTTGCATCCTTCTCGATAGTTGTAAAATGTTGCACTAGGGTTCTGTGTTGGAGAGTCAGTGAGACTGTTGACTTAGTTTGCTAAGTGCCGGACTCGGTGTGTAAGAGAATCTGAGATTGCTGGAGCCCTATGACTCGATCCCTGAGATTGAAGACCTCGGGGTGGTAATGGCCTTTTAGGATGTCTCTGACATTGAAATTGTAAGTACATCTAGAGGGGATGAATAGGTGTACAAGATAATTTAGGACAAATGATGCGGAATTTAAAAACTAATTGCTAACACACGTGTAACTAAGAGTGTGCCCGAATTCCCCGTGAAGGGCTCTGGAACTATTCCTCTAGATTAAAGTTGAGGTGCTTTGAAAGTTCTTGGTTCAACACAAGTGTAGGTACACAAACAATACCAAGCATATATATGATATGAACAATTAATAACAATGCAAGATATAAGACAGAGAGAGAAGATCAAAACATAAACACGAGGATATATTTTGAAGTTCAAGCCACTGCTCTACGTACCCGCCTATACTGAGAAAGATTTCAGCTATCCACTATTAGATCTTCTACAAAGGGACCTCCACTGAGGAATTACACTTTACAATCTTGAAAAATACACAACTCCAACTTACACCTCTGCACAAGAGGGAGCACAGTCACCTCTACACAAGAGGAAGGCACAAATCCTAGCACTAAGTAAAGAAGAAATAAAACTTAGTGATCCAATGATCACAAACTCTGTCTTGGTGATCTCAAAAGATCACAAACAAATTTTCTCACAAAAACAAGATCCTATAGATAAGTATAGAATTGATAGCTCAAGTGTGAGAGAACAAAGTGTTTTGAAATTATAAATCTCAAAGAAAAACACTTAGGAAAAACTCTAGATAGATATGAAAAATAAAGCGCAACATAAATTTCCTAAATACTTCCTTTTCTTTGATTTTTCCAACACTTTGAAAATTAATAAAGTTTGAGAATTTTGGCAAAAAAAACTCTTTTAAGATCTTTGTTGGAAACGCTAGAGAAGATAAGAATTTTGGCTCTTAAAAATCTTGGTAAAAACTGGCCTCAAGGACCCATATTTATATGGTCTCCAAATTATAACCGTTGGGGTCCAGAACCAGGCTAGGTTGGCCTATCGGTCAACCGCCCGGTCGACTGGCCAATGGTCAAAAAAATAACCATTTGGCACTGTCGCTTGATCGCTCGGTGGAACCGACCCCAAGGCAAATTGCCTTGTCGGTCGACCGCCTGGTCTACGGGGCCTACTTGAGAGTTGGGTTGTGCTAGTCAGTCGACCGCACAGTCGACCGACCATATGGGCTGGCCCTTGTGCACATTCTTGTGCACATTGGTCGACCGAGTTCTGGTCTGGTCAACCGGTCGGTCGACCGCCAGCAAGCTCAGGACTGGGTTATAGGAATGAAATAGTTGGCTTTTAATTTCTATAAAATCTCATAAAATCACATAATAAATAATTGAAGTACAAATATGTGTGAATAAAAATCAACACATATTGCAAACTATTTAAACTATTTTTGAGGCATTAAAATACTAGCTTTAAACAAAATTTCCAATACATGAATTTTGAAATGAAAATCCGTTTTCTCCAAAACTTCTATAAATATGAAAACATGATGTAGAAACACATTTTGAAGCATCTGTGTATGGATAGAATCCAATACATATATAAATGATATATCTATGTTTTTGACATTAAATCCCAAATAAAGTTTTGATAAAAAACAAACTTAAAACACATGACTAGATAAATCAAAATTGGTTTTTAGATAATATGAACTATCAAAGTATATAGATGAAATCCAACATACATAAAACTATGTAAAACTTCTTTTAATTCTATCTATTCATGAAAACTAAAGATATATTCTTGAAAATTCAAAATGGTTAAACTGAAACCAATAAACTTTTGAACTTATGTGTGTATATACTTGAGCATATCAACACTAGTCTATCTTTACACAAAATCTAAAACAAAAACTAAACAAACCTAAATGACTATGGTCTAGGCATGATCCAAAGAGCGATGACTCCATCTCGAGTTCTTGATGCGATCTTGAAGCGCGAGCTCTTGAATCAACACATATTAGCTTCCAAACTTGATTTTGAATCCTTTGTTGAAGCTAAATACCTACTAAGATCTTGATCAATATCTAAAACTTAACTAACCTTCATAAGTTAGTCATCATCAAAACTAAGGCGAAGGGCCTTTGGGCCAACAGAACTCTTCTGTGAGGTGGTTCCTCGGAGAGCATCTGGAAATCTTGTTGCATGAGTGTTCAACCACACTCGACTCAAGGGAGTGGGAATCAGTGGTTATTGTCTTGGATTGTGCCTTCTGATGTCTCCGTGGTGCCTTTTAGTCGGGGCCTCCAAATGAGTTACATGGGCTAGCCGTCAGGAATGTTCATCTTTCAGGAGGACATAGTAGATTGGGGGTGATCGTAAGAGTGTTTTTGTCCTTCAGTAGAACGTCCATTGTAGGTCAGAGGTGACCATAGGAGCATCTCCATATTTTCAGGAGAATGTCCACAGCAGGTCAAGTGTGACCATAGGAGCATCTCTGACTTTCAGGGGAACATCCATAGTAGGTCAAGTGTGACCGTAGGAGTGCTTTCGTCGTTTAGGAGAGCGTTCATAGTAGGTCGGAGGTGACTGTAGATGTGTTTTCATCATTTAGGAGAACGTTCATAGTAGGTCGAGGGTGACTATAGGAGCGTTTTCGTCTATCAGGGAATGTTCATAGTAGGTCAAGTGTCGAGGGAGAAGACCCAGGACATACCGTCGAAGGGGACATCTAGGCTTAACCTGGAGTTTGGTTGTCAGAGGAGCTGTCAGGGTGAGAGCCCGAGACAGGTCATTGGAGGAGCTGCTTGAGGGGAAGACTTTCGATGCTGCCAATATGCTTGTAAAAGCAGTGAGTGACCTGCAATCTACTGATGAATGCTGTTGTTGAACCATTTTTATTGCAGTTATAAACCTAAGCTATCTGGTTCTGAAAATAACTGACGTAGTGCTTTAGACTCTCCCCAGACATCATTTTGACAGTGAGGAGGTGGTTCTTGAATTCGCGTCGGCAGGCAATTGGTTGTAGAAGATTTACCTCTCCTCCTCGAAGTCTTAGAGGAATGGCTCAGAAGAGAGTAGAACCAGTCGGAGATGACTCCCTTGAGGCTGGAAGGAAACACCCTGCTCATGAGATCATCGTGAGAGTAGATCGCCAACTTGTCCTGTTGGTGCCAAAGATGCTGGATGGGGTTTGGTGCTCCTGAATAGAGGTTAAAGCTCGACATTACAAACTTCCTCGGGAAACGGTTGGCCATGATCTGTTCCAAAAGTGGGGAGCTGAAGATCTTCAAGCCGTACGAATCCATCTCATGACGAGGTGTCAGTTTGATCCCTCAATGCGCTCCTGAACCAACTTACTGATGTCCTCGATGCGAGGAATCTTTGAAGCATTGTATGATTCAGAAGATTCAGAACATTTACCGTTGCTGGGAACGTAGGTCCGGTCATCGCTTCTGACTAGTTTCAGCTTGGGCAGTCGTTGGGTGAGGTAATAAACGGTCATCTCGAGTCTCATGGTCACGGAAGGAGGGACCTTCGCAGAACCTCAAGTTAGGTGAGGAACTGGTTTTGGATACGTTTCGACGCATCCCTTTCTAGTGTGGTCTCAAGCTCGCGGGCCGCCACTGCACGCTACTTATCCAACTCTTCTAAAGACTGGTGATTATCTGGAGGAGTTGGCCATACAGTTCAAAAACTCAGCCGATCTGGTTTCGAATCGGCCAAGTCTAAACCGAATCATGTTTCCCCAGTCTGCAACTGGGCCACGAGACACAAATGAAATCGTTTTCCTGACTCGGGGTTGATTCAGCCCCGACTCTGTCAGGCAAAAAAAAAACTGTGACTGCCCCGTTCAAACCCGTGACATCCTGAGCTCGCCTTCAGGAAGAAGGGGAAAAGGAAGGGAAAAAAACTCGCCTAATCTTCATCACCCCCGTCGCCCTCGCCCTCGCAGATCTGGAGAGGGTAGCGGAGGGAGGGAGAAGATTTGGAATCTTGAATCCTCTCGTCGCTGTCTGAGAGAGCAGCGGAGGTCGGAGGGAGGGAGGGGGGAGAGATTAGAGGGAGGGAGTGGGTGCCTGATCTCTCTCCCCCTAACCTGATCTTTCTTTCTCTTTGTCTCTCTCTCCCCTTTCTCTTATCCTTTTCTTTTCTTGTTAATTTTTTAATTTTTGGGCATTTTACATATTTACCTTCAAATCTTTCATATTTTTAAATTTACCTCGCAAATCATTACATTTTCCTAATTATCTCTCAAAATAAATTTGTTTTGGACATATGATACATGGATTTTGATGCTTATATTTTTTAGAATTTATCATGATTTTTCAGAATTTTTTGAGCTCTATGTAGTGTTTTGCGCTTATTGCTCGAGTCCGTTCCGCGACGCTGAGACTGATGCGGAACGGTGCCCTCCGAGTCGACGGCCGAAACTGCGACTTTGAACCATGGTTGGCTCTCAAGAGGAAGCACACCCTCCAAGTTCGTTGTCCCCTGCTGCCTGTGAATTAGTCAAGGATGAATGTGCTCCCTAACTTCTTCGATGAGAACGTTAGGGTGGGGAGGAGGGGGATGCCACCCCCATACCTCCAGCGGCTACCGATTTGTTCTTCGAGGAGGCGGTGGGAACGACTTGAGAAGAGTTTCTTCTAGGTGGGGTCATCTCCGTCTGATGAGCTGTCTCTGAGAAAGGGTTGAAAAAATGGGGAGGAGACCTTGAGGTGGACTCGAAGATCTCAATGAAAGCCCCCCAAATGTTGTGGGAAATTCTTCAGGGACTTCCCCACGTGTACTGAATTGTCAAGGACGCACAAATTAAAAGATCACAACAAACTTAAGAGATTTAACGTGGAAAACCCAAAAGGAAAAAATCACGAGAAGGGAGATGTTCTACTTTAATTCAAAGCAAGCATAAAACTAGAATGCTCTGTGTGATTACAGATGCGTTACGGTATTTTTTTCTGAACCTTCCTCTTGTTGGAGAGGGCGAGTTATTTATATTCGCTCGAGCTACTTTCAGGGGTGCAAATATTTCGGATTTGCGTAACTGCACGACTTGCATGCTACGATTTCCATGTAACCGCTCAGATTGTGCTGGTTGATTGCTGAGATCGCTATGCCGGGATAACCGTCACCGTTCATAATTGCTCGCTTTGATATAGGAGTGTTACATCATTTAGAATATGGGGATGATCTGATCGTGTAGTTAGATATGTGAATCTAGAAAATAGTGCTATCCGCCTGTAAACAAAGTGGGATAATAAGTTCCAGAGAGTCAATTTTTGGAGTCTTAAGCAACTCCGTGGGGGGTCTTTGTGTTGGAGTCTTGAGCGACTCCATGGTAGACTCGGTACTGGTGGTTGAAATCTCAGGCAGTGATGCAACTCTGATTAAGTGAAACTCTGGTTAAGTGTTAGATCTGGGTAGTCGGTGTCTGACCAGTGGTGAGTTTGGGTTGAAGCTCAATATCTCCTTGTGCCCATATCATGCTTGCTCGTGAGTTGAGTCTGTTGATGGTAAGCGATGATCTCCAGGCAGGACACGTGTCGTGATTTCTGTGGGGTTGAGAATTACCCACTGCAATGGCATTGAAGACCTCATTGATGGAGAGCCTGAGTGGAGTGACGTGCTCTGTCGGCTTGGAGTGGACTCGATGAAAGAATCGGGGGCGCCTGTTTCTTATGGGCAGGTTATCCCTGATTCAGATTCTTGGCTCCGATAGTAGCTTCATATTACGGCCGACTTTTCTTCGTCGTCACCACGTTTGGCGGAGCTCTTAATTATTTCCTCCAACTGGATGTAGGGTTGAGCTGGGATAGAACCTCGCTCGTGCGAGTGACGTGCTTCAGTAAGTGTTTGTAAAGGGTGAGAAACTTGCAGCCCACTGATGAATGCGAGTGCAGACACATTTTCACCGCAGTTAGGAACCTTGGACAACTTGAAAGTAACCGATGTATGACTTGATGCTGTCACCCTGCCTTATTTTAACGGTCAGGAGGTGGTGGTTGTTCCTCTTGACTTCTCGGCGAGAGGCGTACTGAGTGAGGAATATTTCGGTTATCTTTTCGAAGTTGTGGGGAGTATGGCGGCAGGGAGTAGAACCAATCCAAGGCCATGTTGTTTTAAGCTAGATGGAAAGGTTAGGCACAAGAGCGGATCGTTGCGGGATTGGACCACCATCTTCTACCGAAAGTGCCTGATGTGTCGAATCTGGTCAGTCGTTTTGGAATAGTAGTCAAAAGTTGGATTTGCAAAGTACTTTGGGAACTTGCACTCCAGGATCTCTTCAGAGACAGGGAAGTCGAAGACTCTGACAACGGCTTGTTTTTGTCCGCATTGAAGTTGTAGTTTAGCCTTCTCGATTCGTCTTTGGATCAACTCGTCGAAGGCTCAGATGTGGGAGGATTCTTCAATTCTTATCCGAATCTAGCGGTGATAAGCTTCTGTTAGGAAAAGAGGCAAATCAGCCTCGTCAAACTAGTCTTTGTAGGGGGGCATGTTGATCTGGGCTGCCTCGAATTTATGGTGGGCCCATCGGTCCGAGCTCTCCAATTCTACGCTAACTTTTCTACTGTGTCTGCTCCTGAGCCTTCTGGAAGATGGCGAAATGTTCCTGAAGTTGCTCGTTTAACTATTTTAGTGCTTCCTACTCATGGGTGACTGTCTAACAATTGGGAGCAGCTTGCTCTTGGTCATGATTTAACCAGATCTGTTTCCCATGTCAGCAAGCATCTGAAGGATCTGGCCTTCGAATATCGACGTCGATCAAATGTCAGCAGCTGCCCTTGAGGTGAGAAGCCAGTGTCCTCAATAGCAGGCTGTTGATCGACGGTAGGTGAGGGGACCACGCCCCAGGCGGTGCTGTTGGTCTTGACTTTTGATAGGACGCCATTGTGGGTGACAGTCTGCTTTCTCAGGGCCATCAGCACTAGGGAAGAGGCTTTTTGTGGAAGGTTTTGAGTTGGAAGGTTTTGAGTTAGATGGAAAGGAGATTTTGAGTATGGACTCAGCTTTCAATGAAAATACCAATTTGTTATGGATAAAAATCGACTTACTGTGAATTGAACCCACCTCAACCAATTTTAGGAGCTCCCGGGATTATACATGTATAAGCACAAACGAATAAAGGCCTCTTTCAAGTTAGGAGCACCAGTGTGGTGCTACCCTAAGACCCTCGGGCGTGAGAATCAGTGATAGAGTGGAATGGAAACGACCGACAGAGGAAAACTGTCGGGGTTATTGATGGAGGTGTCGAGCAGAGGATAACCGTTGGCATAGTAGGAAGGACCTGCAGAGGATAACTGCCAGTGTAATGAATGGGAGGACCGCGCAGAGGACAACTGTGAGTGTGTTGCTGCACTGACAGAGAAACTGCCTGGAGTGGTGTGTGATGTGTATGCTCAGAGGATTAGATTAGGGAAGCGATCACCTTCCCATAAGAGAGAATGATCATATATACCTGACATGATGCTGACGTGGAGGCTGGATTGACGGGTTACTATAATTACACGATCTACACATGCTGAATTTGTTGTAATAGTTGTGATCATCAATGCTCGTCGGTTAGGATTGCATGCCAGAAAATCTGCCACTGTCCATATACTACCTGCACTGAAAGGGGGTGTTACACGTTATGAACGTGGAGAGGAAGGAGTTGTATAAGTACCGGCAAAGATCATGGATGATCTGTTGTTGGTGCTTCATGTTAGGAGTTGGAACCTTCAGGATGGATGAGACCTCGGAGAGGTAGAGCTCTTGGAATGGTGGAATGGGGCTCCGGATTGAGAACGTCTTTGAGACGGAGGGTAGCCCCGGGATGGCCAAGAGTGGCGGAAACTCCGGGTTAGACTCTGGGAGTTGCGAATTTCTCGGGGAAGCTCTTGATAGTTTAGACACGTATCATCATCGTTATAAGGGTCAAATTTTGACCGCTACAAGGGGCCATTGTAGTATTCTATGCCCTATCTTACTTTTTCCTATGGTAGAGTTTTAGCTTACCATCTCAAAGCAGTATCTCAGAATGACTGGCAGGGGAGTTGAGATAAAATCTTCTAGATTGCTAACGTTGAAGTCTGTAAATTATTTTCTTGTTTGATGTCAAAGGGTCCAGATTACCATCTCAATGTTCAAACTTTTACTTGTTTGATGTTGTAAGGGCATTGATTTTCTATGTTGGCATGTTGAAATGTAGATGTTACTTGTCCTCTTTATCTTGAAAACCTCTCTGTTTTTAAGTTTTCTACTTAGTCCTAGTGATTCTAGTTGCAGATGTGGCTTATGTTGTTGCATAGAGTTTCTAGATTTCAGTCTATAAACTGTCAAGTGTTTTGATTTTGAGATGGTCTGCATCCCATCTGAATACCCAAACATTTATGTTCAGTACTTAAGGACACATTTTCCTAGGTTTGGTTATCATTATGTTGTTTGAATTTTATTATTAATATTTAATATTGCAATTTCTGCAAGATTCTTGTTTACTTTATTTTATCCCTTACTTTGTCCAGAACTGTTTGGAATCTAAAACTAAAGAACGGGGCAAACTAGAAACCATGTATGAGCTAACTGCTGCCATTATTGCTATCAGGTTGCACATCATGTGTGCATGCAGTGGAGGTATTCCTGATATTAGGTGGACGATCAATTTGTCTTTCTGTTAAAAAGCTGTTTCAAATGTAAGTAAGAACATCCTATGCTATATGGTTTTATTCTGAGACTATTTGTATGTTTATTTAACTAAGACAGGGATTATGGATGTGATAAGTTTCCGTTATCTATAGTTGAAATGTGTATGCTTACCACGTGTATTATGATAAGAAATGGTTTGCGACTATTATGATTGTCTCAATGATTCAACGTAGTAGTAACTATGTCATGTGTATCTTACTAGAGTTGTGAACATGACTGATGATTTTCATAAAACCAGAATTATATTGCTCCTAATTTGCATCTGAGCAAAATCCCCACTTTGATGATCATAGTAGAATCATAAATGTAAGGCTGTAACCCACCACCCAACATAACTAATGTGAGTGGAAGATGAATTAATTCATCAGAACATCAACTGGATTATTGACAAAACTATTGAAAGCAAAAATATTAAAATCTTGGAGTTCATGAGTGTCTTTGTAAGTTTATATAGGAAAAGGGAGCTCATGATTCTAAAATGAACAAAAAGTATTAGTTACAGGGTTTTAGTAGTCGAAGGGAGGTTCAGGATTCATGATTGTAGAATGGATCTGAGTTAGCAATCAGCAGGTTAACTTGTTGGTGAGACCCCTCCTATAAGGAGGTTTCAGGTTCATTCTCGTTGTTGCTGAACGGGGGATTTAACTTAAATAATTAGTGTTGGATGCATCCTGTGCGTATCCTCTCTCCTCTTTTTCAGAAAAAAAGTAAATAAATAAAAGAAAAGGAAAAAAAAATATGGATCTCAGTTATTGATGTGATTTTTTCTTTCAATTGCTTTCCATAGTTGGGATATCGATGGATCGCACTAATTTTTGAGGACGGCCCATTTAACATGATGTACCATTAAGAAGAAGTTGGGTCTATATTGGGGCTTTGGATATTGAGGATGGGCAAAAACCCACTCTTTGCATGTGTAGTGGCAAGTTTTTCACTTTCATCAAGATCATGACACATGTTCTGCTATCAAAAGGTACCCCGAGCGTTGAACGCTTCTCCATCAAGTCTAACATGGACAATGAAAAAACTATCACGATTCCATCCTGAAGCCACATTTAGTCTGGAGTCACTCTCCCAGACACTCGATCGCAGTCCGGAGGCTCCAGCCTCTGAAACAAATATCCTTCGCAAAGACTGTCGCTTTTCCGTTGTTTACAGCTTAGTGTTCATACTGTTAGATCATCCCCACGTTCAGACGTTGCAGTGCCCGTATATCAATGCGGGGTATTTTGAATAGTGGCAAATCTCTCTACATAACAAACCCAACAATCAATTGGCGCAATCTGAAAGGTTATTAGGAAATCACAACATGCCAAATTGTGCATTTGTAAAGATTCAAAATATCTGTGTGTGCATCAATAGCTCAGTCAGGTATTAGTATTGCTTATTCTCCAACGGGGATGCGGTTCGCGTCTAATTCCACGAAAAGCACCATGGACGAGCAATTTTTTGCTTTTCTCAACGAGAATGCTCATTCTCATGCCCGAGGGTTCTTGGCTGGCACCACACTCACCGAAGCTCCTGACGTGCAAAGTTCCCCCCTCCTCCCCTTATTGTGTGTTTCTTGACAGATCCAATCAGAAGCGTCCCAATCGTTTGTGACGGAAAATCCCCACAAGAAAAATCAAGCAATTAAAGTCATAAGATTATACTCAAATATAAATATGACTTAAAATTATCAATGATGGTGAGAATATTGCAGGCTGATAATAACAAGACATCATTGTTGCCACCTTGATCTTGAGCGCAACTTGTTTAGACTTTGGGTATATATCTTCTTTGTGGGACTGCTTCTATTTTAGGGTCTTAGCTGTCTTCAAGAGATTAACAATAAACAAAGTGATAAATATTAATTAGGGACACATAAGCACTAATTTTCTTTAGAATAAATAATAAAAAACAATTAAGCACTAAGCCTTCAAGGATTAACTAGCTTTCTGGCTCACTCTCTAAAGAGAGAGACTAGGATCATTCCATAAGGATCTAGATCCAAACTCTAATCCTTCCCATTGAATTTCAACCCCATGACATTTAAATTCAAGATCCACTCTGTTGAAGTTGATCTACATTATTTGAAGTCTCTAAAAACAAAAATTATGTCATTTGAATACTTTTTGCTTATCCATCAAGTGGGCGCAATACGAACGGCCGAAAGTAGTGGGTTGTTAGTTTAACCATGTATAATATTTGAAATCTGAAAAAATTGTTCTATAGGGTTTTTAAATGATTAGATGATGATCAAATGATCGGATGAAGAATTTGTGCGTTTAAAATCATAGATCTAGGCAAAATACTATTTTCAGTCATCCATTTTACGCGAACTTGATGAATAAGAAAAAAATTTCAAATGACATGAATTTTGGCTTTTAAAGGCTTCAAAATAATGTAGGTCAACTTCAATGGAGTGGATCTTATATTTGAGTATCGGGGGATTGAAATTTAATAAGAAGAATTCGGGCTCAAATCCTTTTGAAAGGAGCCAAACATATATATATATATATATATATATATATATATATATATATATATATATATATATATATATATATATATATAGAGAGAGAGAGAGAGAGAGGGAGAGGGAGGGAGAGAGAGAAACTTGTGTTATTCCGAAAGGATTTGAGGCCGAATCTTGTCCACTCAAATACAACTCTATGACATCTGAATGCAAGATCCACTTCATTGAAGTTGATCTATATTATTCAAGTAATTAAAAAATAAAAATTCATATATTTTGAATACTTTTAGCCCATCTATCAAGTAGGTATAAAATGGATGACCGAAATAGTGAGTTGGTAATTTCTCAATGTGATCGCATGTACTTGCCTATTTTGATTTTTCTTGGTGTTGCTCAATAGCAATCCTTGCGTTCATGTAGAAGTAGGTTAGCAATTTGCCCTACCTAAACTTTGAGATTATGGATGGAGGCTGCTTGATTTCTAATGAAGGCTTTTTGATTCTCTGTCATTGACTCAGTCTTTGCCAAGAAGTACTCGAATTTATCCATGAATTTTGCAAAGGCTTATTTCAAATTTACTTTCTACTCTTGCACTTGTTGGTATTGTTATTGTTGATAGTTGCTGGCCCAAGATAGATTTGGATGATTCTTCCATGCAGGGTTGTACGTGTTGGATAAAGATTTTTGGGCCTTTGGAAATTGTTGACGAAGTTGGTTTGTTTGATTTGAACATCTGAAAAAGTGTTGCCAATTTGACAATCTCTACTAGAATCTGCTCCTCCGCAAAAATCTCAAATTGAATTAAGAGTATGAATTGCACTTACATTGAACGTACCAAGTCATTTTTGTTGAAACCTGCTGCCCCTACATGTTCATCACATAGTTACATATCCATTGGTTTTGATGATAACAAGCTTAGGGTTATATATACACACACTTATTTATATATGTATTTTGTACTCATATGTTTTGCAGATCAAAAGGAGGATATTTTGATGGAGACATAGCACATACATGTTGATCAAAGAGTGCAAGATATTACAAGGCTTTTTTATATTTTTTTCTAATTTTTTTAGATTTTTAAAAATTTTTCAAAAGACTTGAATATACAATTTTTACACATCCCTAGTCGACTAACCCTAAACCTAGTCGACTAAGTTAAGTCTGATATTCTTTCTTTTTTAATTCATATACATACTAGTTGACTACCCTTCTAGTCGACTTATAGAAAATTATAGAGACCAATCTGTTTACAGTTTAGGTTGTTTAGTCGACTAATAAATGACTGATACATTTACCTATATAACTAATTTTACAAAGACATGCAAATTTTTTCTATTTCAACTGTAGTCGACTAATATAAGAAAATTGTGATACTTAGTCGACTAACTCCAAATCCTAGTTAACTATGCAGTTAGTTTCTGACTGTTGGACAGTTGTGTAAGTTTTTTTTGGTACTTTCCCACTCTTTTATTATTCAAATTCAAATCAAATAACCACCCCAACTGCCTGAATTCTTCAATTATAAATAGGGGTTAAATTTCTTTGATTTTTACACAACTTTCTATAGATAAAATCTGTCAAAATTATGAAAAAAGTCTTGTACTTCAGAAATTTTTTCTCTTTGATTCTTTCTTTACCCAATGCAATTCTTAGTGAGAAAAATTGAGAGTTCCACTATAAGATCCCTGTAAATTCACTTCCACACAAAAGTCAAGGCTTATAGGACAATTGTACTCATTGCACAGAAGGTCTTCTTGGTGTAGAGAAGAGGTGTACAGATTGGACGAAGAAGTTTGTCAAGTGGTGTACTGTTTGTTAGTTTTGATAGTTTTCAAAATCAGGTTAAGAAAATTCTCAAACAGGCGCTTGGAGACTGGATGTAGGTCAAGAGGATCGAACCAGGATAAAATATCTTATGTTTGCGTTTGCTTTTTCGTGTTTGACTCTGTGCATATTTACTTTTCTTGAAAGTTATTACATTTCTTATTTAGAATTTTTAAAATACTATTCAACCCCTTAGTGTTTGTTTTGCCATAGTTTTGGATTCTAATTTGGTATTGTATGACCCGGAAAAGGAGAAGACAGGAATTTGCAGTAAAAGTTTTCTTGAACCAAATGAAAAGGATTACAACAAAAACTGTTCCTTCCGGTTACAAGGGAGGGAGAATGTTGAATCTTGAATTCCCCCTTTGTTTAAGGCTGGGTTCTTCGTCTGGCGGTGGAGAGTGAATCTTGTTCTTCGTTGACCAGATGACCGTCCTTCAGGGATCTCCTCTTCGGCCGGTAGAAAGAGTGACACAGCTCTGTCTACCAAAACTCTAAAAGAGAAGGTAGGCGAAAGCTAGCTCGTACGCAGCGAACTTGCTGAAGAGTTGATCTGCTTCTTTTCTCTCTGTCTCTCTTCGTCCGATTGATTCTCTGATCTCCTCCTCTCTCTGATCGCCCCTCCTTTTTTTTTCCTGTCTGTGCCTGTTTGTTGATGCAAACAAGGCTATTTATAGAGGTCCCAGGGGTGAACGTGCCCCCTGAAAACGCTCCACAATGAGGGCCAACTTCCCCGCTACATGGGCGGTAACTAACCCACGTGCCTGCTAAAGTCACGCCACGATGGGATTTCCCTTACGTGTAGGCAGTGATTGGTCCCTTAACCCAGGCAGTTATAACTGAGACGCGGGTGTCAGGCCGACGCGCCTTGATGCTGAGACGCGGGTGTCAGGCCGACGCGCCTTGATGCTGAGACGCGGTGTCAGGCCGACGCGCCTTGATGCTGAGACGCGGGTGTCGAGCCAACGCGCCTTGGTGCTGAGACGCGGGTGTCAGGCCGACGCGCCTTGATGCTGAGACGCGGGTGTCGAGCCAACGCGCCTTGGTGCTGAGACGCGGGTGTCGAGCCAACGCGCCTTGATGCTGAGACGCAGGTGTCGAGCCAACGCGCCTTGATGCTGAGAGCGGGTGTCAGGCCGACACGCCTTGATGCTGAGACGCGGGTGTCGAGCCAACGCGCCTTGATGCTGAGACGCGGGTGTTAGTCCCTCGCGTCTAAAGCTTGAAACTTTGCTTTTCAATGGCTTGTCCTCCAGTAACTTTGGACAGCCTACAGAACCCCCTCCAAAGTTTTCGATATTCCGCAGTTAACTGGGACGGATTTGAAATACTTTACATTTTAGCCGTATTTGCTTTCATGACTGGACTGTTAGTGCTCCGGGTTTGATTTTATCTAGAGTTGGTCTTCGTGAGTGTACTGTTTGAACTCCTTGAAGCCACCAGAGTTGATCATGTTGAGTGTCTAGATGCACAGTCTAAACCTCCCCGATTGCTTTTAGTCTGTCACGGGTGTGCTTTAAGCCAGGAGTGGTTGGTCGTCTGCTTGCGTCAGTGTACTGTTGAACTGATTTTGCAGAAGCAGGAGGCCGAACGCAGGTTCTTTTTGAAAAGTCGAGATGGTACTGCTTTAAAGACGTGATTTCTGTAGGGTGCGTCCTTTAGCAATGGAAACGCACCCGATCTTCCATGAGGCAGACGCGATGTTGGGCCCGCTGGGTCGGACGCGGACTTCGTAAAGAGACGCGACCTTCCGAATGCATTTATGGAGATGCTGACGGGGCATGTCCATCGAAGAGGTGCGTCCCTATGCCGTGTCATGATTACGCCGCCAGCTGGCCTGGGGAACCGGCAGGATTTCACCTTTTGGCGCGCGGACTTCCCAGTTCATTAACTGAACCGCGCCACGTGTCAAATGATGACTCGCTGCGGAGTCGTGACGCATGATCTTCGCGATGATTTGTTCCACACGTCATGTGATGATTCGCGTCTGTCTCTGTTGGCGCGGTAGTTTGACTTACTGCGCGGGTCATTCCCGCGTCTGAAGTCCTTCACAATAGCCGCGTCTGTCACTTTGTTTTCTTTATTGAAGTACACTAAGTTCCAGATTTTCTAACCCCCTTTGTTTACTCCTTGTAGGTAGGCTCGATTGTCCGTTTTCAGGTTCGCTGGGCCCCTGGAAGAATACTTTCAGCCGGCGGACTTGTTCGATGTTCGTCCACAAGGGAATATATTATGGTCCTCGTCGTCCACAAGGGAATATATTACGGTCCCTGACGAGGACTTAACCCTCGTCAAGATCTCTTTGGACGTGACGCACCCGTCATGCTTGCGGGCTGGTCACGGTCAGAGTGAGGATGGCGGCGAGGGGGTTCCGGCGGTGTGGTGGCGGATAAGATCCTCTTCCTCTCCGACCCCAGAAGTAACATCGAGGACTCTTCATGTCTGCTGGATGGCCTGCTGGGGAAAGAGATGTTAATGAATGAAGGGTTGCAGGACTTTCTGCTGCCACCAGACCTCAAGAACACCATTGCTCTTAGCTTAGTCAGCTAGGGCTCTTTCGATGTTTACATCATGCATCGTGGTGTAACCAGCTTCTATTGTAGCCACAAAACATCGCGCACTTGGAATCAGACGCGGCTTTAAGGAGTGAGTGCAACCTCTGAGAGAGAGAGAGGGACTTCTCTGTACTCCTTAATTATAACACTCAATCTTATTGTATAAGAGAGCGTTTTGACTGTAACACTCAATCTTATTGTATAAGAGAGCGTTTTTAACTGTAACGCTCAATCTTATTGTATAAGAGAGCGTTTTTAACTGTAACACTCAATCTTATTGTATAAGAGAGCGTTTTTGTATCACTTTCATATGCCTGGATATAAATAAAAGTGACACTTTTCTTTCTTTGCCTCTTTCATTGTCTTAAACTTTTTGTCTTCAGTTAGACGCACAGAAGCAAAGAGTCTTTGACTTTGTCAAAATTATGATGGTAATTTTAATAAGTCAAACTTTGTAGGGAAAGATCCTATTTCAAGAACTCTCACAATACTGTCAGAGGTGTAATATTAACTTGACAGAGATGAAGTAATTTTTTGTGGACCTGCCACTTTATAAGAGAAAGCGACAAGTAGAATTGGTACCCCCAGGGAGGGTGAACTTTTTATCAAGTGGTTGGGATTTAACTTGATTGAGCTCAGCTGGGGATTTGATGAAAGCACTGTTGATGGTGTAGTATTAACCTAACAATGTTTTTTTTTTAGACTTGTTATTCTGTTGAAGAGAATACCAAGTGAGACTAGACTCATGGGGAATCTAGGAAAGTTTGTTACCGTCAGAGGTGTGGTATTAACTTACGGGTTGAAAGTGGTCTTGTCAGAAGTGTAATGTTAACTTGATAAGGATGTGAGTCAGAGGTGTGATATTAACTTAACTCAGAAGTGTCACTGTCATAGGTGTAATGTTTAACTTGACAGTGAGGGTAATGCTAGAGGTGTAATGTTGAACCTAGCATTGGTCATCTCGGCTTGGATAAGGAAGTCGAGGACAAGGTCAAAGCCATAGGTGTATTGTTGAACTTAGCAATGACTTGGATGCTAGAGGTGTGGTGTTTAACTTAGCATCAGCCATTTCAGCTTCGATATGGAAGTCTGAAGAAAAGTGACTGTCAGAGGTGTAATATTAACCTGGTAGAAACTTGATTACTGTTTAGAGGTGTGGTGTTAAACTTTAACAGTAATTTGTCAGAGGTGTGATATTAACTTGACAAAGATTGACTCATGATAAGAGTAATTGAGGACCTGTCATTCTATTGGTGAGAATTGACAAGTGAAAATTTTGAAGTGCCAGAGGTGTAGTGTTAACTTGGCAAATTTGAAAATTTGATACTCCGTGTAGAGTTGACAAACAAAACTTGTACTCGACAAGGAATATTGAAAAGTTTCCATTACAAGAAGTATAGTGTTAACTTAGTAATGGTGTATTTTGTAGACCTACCATTCTATGGATGAGAATTGGTAGGGGATTTTGGAGGAAAGAGTGGAGCCAAGTCCACTTTAGGATTTTTAGCAAACCCTCAGCTATCAACGGATTTGAGGTGCCTTTACCAACTACCGTTTGAGTTGGGCTAGCCATGCTATTCCCCTCAGCATGATGAGTTGTCGAAGACTTATGTTGGGCTTAAAAGCCAACATTTTCCTCTATCCTTAGCCGTCGGAGGCGTCGGATGTTTGATCAGAGGTGTACTTTTAACTTGATCAGCGGGAGAATACCATCTAAGGATAGTATTTCTTCAGGAACCTGCCATTGATAGGCATCATGAGTGTATCGCCATTCGAGGTTATGAGGCGATATGATCCATTTGAGTAGACTGACTCTAATACAAATGGTCCTTCCCACTTGGGCTGAAATTTGCCTTTTGTCTTGTGCGTCATTATCATGGGTCTTCTGACGGATAAGACAAGATCGCCTTTCTTGAAGTTTCGCACTTTAACTTTCTTGTTGAAGGCTTTGGTAATTCGAGCCTGGTAGAGCTCGATTTGCTGTTGGGCCTGCAGACGTTTGTCATCTAAGGCTTCCAGTTCTTGGAGTCCTGTCGATGCTTCTCCTCTGTTGTCATCTCCGCTGTCAAGGCGACGCGTAGAGATGGAATCTGGATTTCAAGTGGAAGGACGGCTTCGCACCCGTATACCAAAGAAAATGGCGTAGCTTTAGTTGGGGTTCGCACAGTTGTGCGGTAAGCCCATAAGCATTCACCCAGCTTGTCGTCCCAATCACGTTGACTTTTGAGACGAACTTCTTAAGAATCTTGCCAATGGTTTTATTGAAAGCTTCTGCGAGGCCGTTAGCGGCAGGATAGTATGCCGTCGAGGACACACTTTGGATTCTAAACTTAGCGCAGAATCTCTGGAAAGCCTGGCTGATGAACTGAGGCCCATTGTCATGGACAATTCGCCGAGGTACACCGAAACGGTAAATAACGTGGTGTTTCACGAACTTGATCACGTTCGACGACTTGACTTCCTTCAAGGGAATGGCCTCAGCCCACTTAGAGAAGTAATCGGTTATTGTCAAAATAAACCGATGTCCTTTTGATGATGGTGGGCTGATAGGACCAACCACGTCCATGCCCCACATTTCAAATGGCCAGGTAGAGGCCGTAGAGTGGAGGTACCCTGGTGCTTGATGGATGAAATCGCCGTGCACTTGGCAGGCGTGACATCTCTTGGCATAAGTGACGGCATCGGCAATCATTTTGGGCCAGTAGTAACCCAATCTTTGGAGTCGGTGTGCCAGTTTTGGGCCAGGTTGATGGGCTCCACACATGCCGTCGTGGGCTTCTTTCAATACCTCTTGAGCCTCCTTTGGTGAGAGGCACCGGAGCAAGATCCCGTCATGCGATCGATCGACGATACAATGTTCGCGTAATCGCATTATAATAGAATTTGGGGGCTTTCCTTCTAATGGCGGCCGCCTCTTTGGTGTCTTCAGGTAAAATGCCGTATAAGACGAAATCAATGTAGGGGAATCGCCAGTCTCTAAGCTCTGGACCGGTTGATGCTTCAAGTGCTTCTTCGCGGTGACGACCTCCCGTTGACTCCTGATAGTCCTCGAGAGCATTTCCCGGGCAATACAGGTCATGGCTGTAGACGAATATCTTCTCCATTGCTCCAGCTGGAAGAGCTAAGGAGGCAGCCAGGGATGCGAGTGCATCTGCGTGCGCATTTTGCCTGCGCGGTACATGGTCGATGTAGAAGTTTGTAAACCCCTCGGCCATGCGGATAGTCGCGTTGTAATAGGGTACTAAGTCTTCATGTCTGACTTCGTACTCCCCGCGAACTTGGCTGACGATGAGCTTGGAGTCGCCATATGCCTCGAGATTTTTAACGCCAATCTCATTGGCGAATTGCATCCCAATCAAAAGAGCGTTGTACTCCGCCACATTGTTGGAACAAGGCTCAGTTAATGAGACAGCTCGGGAATCACATAGTTTTGTGGGGATACGAGTACTACTCCTACCCCTGCTACTACGTGTCCCTTCGGGCTTGTTCTTGATGCACCGTCGAAGAAAAGTTGCCATACTTGACTTTCGAACGATGTCTGAGTCAGGCAGACGTCAGCAACTTCATCTGGGAGATCCTCGTAGACTTTGGCTGCCCTCGGATCTGGGTGCTCAGCTAGGAAATCCGCAACTGCTTGTCCCTTAATGGCCTTTTGTGGTAAAAAGCGCATCTCATATTGGGAGAGCAATATGGCCCATTTTGCCAGTCGGCCATTTAGCGATGAAGGTTTAGTCATAAGTAACCTCAGGGGGTTGACTTTTGATATGATGTTTATAGTTTGGCCTACCAGATAGTGTCGCATTTTCTGGATATCGAACACCAGTGCCAAACATTCCTTCTCGATCGGGTTATACCGATGTTCGGCTCCGATCATTGTTCTACTCAGATAGTAGATTGCTTGCTCACGTCCTTGATCGTCATTCTGAGCCAGTAGAGCTCCCAAAGAATGATCCATTGCTCGGACGTATACCAGGAAAGGCTTTCCGGATACCGGAGCTGCAAGGACTGGTGGTTGGGTGGGTATTGTTTAATTTCCTCGAACACTTGTTGGCAAGCGTCGTCCCAAATGAATGAGACACCCTTCTTCATTAGCTTAGCAAAGGGTTGACATCTTCCGAGAGGTTCGAGATAAACCTGCGGATGTACGCCAATCGTCCCTGCAATCCTCTGAGTTCCCTGAGATTCCTTGGAGGTTGCATCTCCTGGATAGCGCGAACCTTTTCCGGGTCCAAGTGAATTCCGGTGGATGTTACAACAAATCCTAAGAATTTGCCACTGGCCACCCCCAGGAGGACTTTGTGGGATTCATCTTCAATTGATGAGTCCGCATGATGTCGAAGACCACCTTCAGGTCTGCTATGTGATCACCTTTAGTGCGGCTTTTTACCGCGATGTCATCAACATAACATTCCACCGTTTTGCGTATTTGCTGATGGAAAATGGCGTTCATGGGCCCTTTGGTATGTTGCCCTTGCATTTTTCAGTCCGAAGGGCATGACGGTATAGCAATAAACCCCTAGAGGTGTTCTGAAGGAGGTATGCTTTTCATCGTCAGGATACATTTTGATTTTATTGTATCCTGAGAATCCATCCATGAAGGACATCCGTTCGAATCCACAAGTATTGTCAATCATGACATCTGTGATTGGCAATGGGAATTCGTCTTTGGGACAAGCCTCGTTTAGGTCGCGGAAGTCGATGCAAATCCGGATCTTCCCATTCTTCTTGGAGACGGGGACGATGTTGGCTACCCAGTCGGGATGTTGTTCTTCCCTGATGAAGCCAGAATCAATAAGTTTTCTGACTTCTGATTGAATTGCCTCCATTATTTCTGGGCGAAACCGTCGCTGCTGCTGTTTGACAGGCTTTACGTCCGGATTGATGTTGAGGCGGTGCATGGCCACTTGAGGATCAAGTCCTGGCATGTCCTCATAATTCCAGGCGAAGACGTCTATATACTCTTGTACAAGAGATATTAGATCTTTCTTCTCCGAAGGTGACAGGCCGTCACTTATGAAGATGGGCTTGGGGTTAGCCTCATCTCCTAAGTTGATCTGAACAACCTTTCTTCTGTGGGTGGCTCGCGCTGTTCAAAGCGGGTATCCCAAAGAGCATTTAAATGTTTGATCCAAGGGTCTGTATTAGATTGGATCATTTCTTCATTTCCATCTTCCAGGTGGCTTGTCGAAACCATGTTCACTGAAAGTTCCTTGAAGATGTTGCCGACACTGACATCTGACTCCCAAGATGATGTGTCTGAAGAGTAATCGTTGCTCGACGATTCTTGAGAATCGGAGGCTGATGGGACCGGAGTTGATACATAGCCCAACCCCCGGCGTGTCCGATGATAATAATCGGGGGCCTTCCCTTTTGGCACAAAGGATTGAAGCAACGTCCTCCTTCCTTTGTCGAAGTTCAACCCGGGTTTGTTGTCAGGTCGTACCCCATGCATCTCATCATTTTGAGTGCTTTTGGTTCGTAATGATCAAACTGAGGGAATTCTTCCTCGCCTTCCGATTCTTCGCGGGGCATTGGTTCAGACGAGATTCGCCCAAAAGAATTGGTTTTTGGCCTTTCTGTCTTGCTGGAACCATAAATATAGATTCTTGCGCATTACCATTGTCTTGGTATATCTCGAAGGACGATTTCACTGGTACATGCAATGATGTTAAGGCACCCATTGCCGACCAGAGATCGTCATCTATATCAGTGCTAGTATCTGACGGTATTGAATCAGAAGCACACACAGAAAAATACGCAAAATCTAAATCTTCATTAATATACCAACCGCCTACATCATCGGTGGTATTATCGACATCGGGTTTATTAGTGCCCGTTACAAGTAGTTCTAACTCCCACAGGCACTCTTCTTTTTCAGGCTCAGTGTCAGCCTCATTACCAGAGTCTGGCTCCTCTGGTTGTGAGGCTTCATCCATCTCCACTGGATCTTGGTACAGCAAAGAGTCGGTGAATAATTCTCGACCCCTTTGAATGGATGCCTTTCGGCGATCAACGTCTGCACATTTCCACTCCCGTCAATGTACTTCATGACTTGGTGGAGAGTGGAGGGAACGATGGAGTTGCGGTGAATCCACGGTCGTCCCAGCAATATTTGTAGGAAGTGTCGGCGTCGATGATGTAGCATGTCACTTCCGACTTGAGGCTTCCAATCTGACACCTGAGCTTGATTTTCCCCATCGGACGGGTCTGGTTGGCATTGAACCCATAGATAGTCGTCTGAGTAGGGCTCAAACGATGGGTAGGAATGCCGAGGTGCTGCATGACCCGGCGAGGCATGATGCTCAACGCGGACCCTGGGTCTACCTGGATGCGGTTCACCTCAGACGATCCAATATACCCTGTGAAGTACAGGGGTCGATCATGCTTCCCTTTAACCTGCATATCATCTGCCGTGAAGGTGATGCAGGGACATTCTGGGAGGTGTGGAGGCAATCCTCTACATCTTCCTCCTTCGGCACCTGGGTCATAAAGACCTCAGCATTTGCCAGAGCTTCTTGCAGAGCTTCCCTGGTCGACTTTGATAGTCTAAGAAGTTCATACAAGGTAATGCGTGCCGGAATGTTGGCCAACTGAGCCAGGACATCAAAGCGGTAAGGTGCCGTAGATCCTTCCGCGATGCCCTTTTGAAGGGCTCGAGAAAATCGAGTCCCCTTCTGCTTCTCCACAGGTGGCTTTGTGGGGGGCCTGACTGGCTCCGCAGTTGGTTGTGGAGGGGCTACCGCCGTCTCGTCGTACTGTTTCAAGTACGCCTGTCCTGAACGGGTTCCCGCCATCGGTTGGTTGGGCTCTGCGGCCAAGACTATCGTTTCCTCCTCTGAGTCGGTCAGTGAAGGGATATCAGTCTCCGCTTCTCGAGAGGAGGCACCCACCACATTGCAGGATGAGGCTTTTGCCTTGCCTTTGGATTTCCTGTTGGTCACAGTAGTCCATTGCTGTTCATTGACAAGGTCAGGGTGGACCCACATGGTTTCCCTTGAGGTGTAGGTGAGGGACGGGTACCAAGCCTTTCTCTGCTGCTGGTGAGGGTCTGTATTGACCACTCTCAGCTCTCCCCTTGGGATAGGGACTACTCCAGAAGGTGTCGGAGGTTGTCTTCCGAACTGAGAACTGATGTTACGTTGGCCGTCACCTTCTTCTGCTCTGGTCGGAGCTTTACACCTCCGCGTCAATCAGAGCCTGAAGGATGTCCTTGAAGACGTAGCAGCTTTTGGTGGGGTGTCCCAACATCCTGTGATACATGCAGTAGTTGGGATTGTCGGTCTTGCCGACTTCCTCTGGGCGTCGAGCTTCAGGGAGCTTCAGTCGGTTGCTCTTGTTGAGTAGTTTAAAGAGCGAATCGACATGTTCCTCTTTGAAGGAATATTGCTTGTTGGCGCGTGGCTGGCTTGAAGAGCCACTCGCCTTGCCTGATTGAGGTTTGGCGGGAGATTTGGTCTCCGTTGCCAAATTATCCTTCCGCTTTGTTGGGAGGGATGTGTCCGGCGCACGCCTCGTTGACCTCTCAGGCCTGGGCTTACCTTCTTCCGCTCTGACGCGGGCAACAATCTCCTCAGCCTGTTCACCTTGTTGGACTAATTGTTTCCAGGTGCGGCTTTCAGCAACTCCTATTTGAGCAAGGAGTGAGGTTTGGAGATTGTGGCGGCATGTTTCCACCAGGGTGGCCTGGGTCATACCGCTTGGACACCGGAGTGCCATGTTCCGAAATCTTTCCACGAAAGATTTGACGGACTCCCCTTTTTGCTGTTTGGTAGCCAAAAGGGTGGCATTGTGACTTTGGAGTCATCCTCGAAGAAGCGTGTTAAAAAGAGCTTCTCCAAATCGCCCCAGTTCTTGATAGAACCTTCTCGGAGCTTCATAAACCATTCAAAGGCCAACCCTTTCAGGGTGCCGATAAACAGACGCGCCAGGATGGCATCATTGTCTACTACGTTCCCGGTTTTGGATTTGAAGTAGTAGATGTGCTGGTTGGGTGACCCCTTCCCATCAAAGGCTTGAAGAGTTGGAGCTTTGAACTTGGGCGGGTACGGAACCAAGTCCCATTCAGCCGGGTAGGGCCGGACCACTCCTACTTCTTGGAGGTCTTTGCGATTGGCAAGGGCCTCGAGGCGTCGCTCCAGTTGACTCATTTTTTTAGCATGAGCCTTTCCCTGGTCTTGGTCGCCCTTTACTTGCGACGCGGGTTTGGACGAACTGGAATTAGATTGCCGCGTCTCCTCAGAAGGTTCGGAAGATGAGCTTTCTCCCTTTCTCCCTTTGCCCTTTGACTTTTTAGGAGGAGACCTCCTCCTGTCTTCGAGCAGCTGTTCAACCGCCTGCTTGAGGGAGTTGATAGATTCCTGCTGAGAAAGAATCATATCCATTTGCGCCTTCTGGATCTGCTCCAAACGTTTAGTCGTCTCCTCAGGAGTTCCTGTCATGTAGGCGGAGGTCTCCTTCTCGACGGAAGAGTTTGAAGCTCTTGATTCCGCTACGGCGGAGTGAGAATCATTAATGCCATGGGCTAAGGCATTATAGTCAATTGGGGGAATGGCCCCAGTCCGGGTGCGAGTGTGTCGATACACCCTTCCGGTTCAGAGTCAGACTCGACTCGTCTGAGCTGACTGCAAGTTGTTTTCCCTTGCTCCTGCTTATCATATTCGCAGTGAGCTCCGGGTACTCAATGTCAGAGAAGGTTCTCCTTCTGTGGGAGCGTCTTCTTTTAGCTGACGGAGGAATCAGGGTCAGCTGTCTGACTAAAGACTGCTGGTGTACGCCTGATCCGCAACGGCACTCAGAGAGCATATGGATGAGCCGTTGGCAGCAACACGACGAAGTGGCCTGATTGGCACTTCTTTTCTTTGTCAGATAATCCCTCAAATCTATGGGAGGAGGATTGAAAAGATTAGCCTCGCAACGTCGAAGACGGGAGGCATCCATGTGCTGTACAGCCAGGACGCAGGCTTCAGGGACGCGGTTCTCGCGTCGCAGCTGTTCAGCGCGCGTCTGGCGTCTCTGTTGAAACAAGACGCGCCTGTCGCGTTGCTGTTTGGTGTGTCGGGCAGAGACACTTGAGAGAGGATGGGCTGCTGGGCCCCACGCCTATGGGTGCGTGCCTCTTGCGCTTGACGATGCGCAGAGGTCTCACCTTGGCGTTTGATGAGTTGGTCCTCAGAGGACCTAACTGAAGGAATCTCGCGTTTGGGGCGCCAAACGCGGACTTCACGTACTGGACGTGGCGCGGGCAAGGCGCGAGATTGTACGTCGCGTCCAGCCTCAGTTGGACAACCAACGGTTCCAACTTGCAGCTGACGCGCGTGTCTCCTCTATCGACGCTCAGCGTTTCGATTATGTCGAGGAGGTGGAGAGAGACCAACGACATCCTGATGCTGGACACCAGGGACTTTGACCACGCGGGTCTCCTGAGAGACGCTGACGCGTGTGTTCAGTGCTGCGCGGTTGGTTGCAGCATCGGCAGATGTGCCTGGGACCACGCGGGCCTTCTGAGAGGCGTTGGCGCGTGTACCTTGCTTGGCACAGTTGGCAGGATGGGCGCCCGAGAAAGCCTCAGATCGGGCCTCGGGGCCGTTCCCTGTTGAGACCTGGTGACAGACGCGGGCCTTTGGGCTCTTGGAGCCGGAAGAGAGGAACTCTTCGTATTTCGCCTGGTCGAACTCGACAACGAGCGATTCGACCATCTTCCCATTACGGAGGACGTCATCCTGCGCCACGATTTGCTCATCGGTGACGAATGTAGTCCCCAGTGGAGTCGCCATCTCTTGTATGACCCGGAAAAGGAGAAGACAGGAATTTGCAGTAAAAGTTTTCCTTGAATCAAATGAAAAGGATTACAACAAAAACTGTTCCTTCCGGTTACAAGGGAGGGAGAATGTTGAATCTTGAATTCCCCCTTTGTTTAAGGTTGGTTCTTCGTGTGGCGGTGGAGAGTGAATCTTGTTCTCCGTTGACCAGATGACCGTCCTTCAGGGATCTTCTCTTCGGCTGGTAGAAAGAGTGACACAGCTCTGTCTACCAAAACTCTAAAAGAGAAGGTAGGCGAAAGCTAGCTCGTACGCAGCGAACTTGCTGAAGAGTTGATCTGCTTCTTTTCTCTCTGTCTCTCTTCGTCCGATTGATTCTCTGATCTCCTCCTCTCTCTGATCGCCCCTCCTTTTTTTTCCTGTTTGTGCCTGTTTGTTGATGCAAACAAGGCTATTTATAGAGGTCCCAGGGGTGAACGTGCCCCCTGAAAACGCTTCACAATGAGGGCCAACTTCCCCGCTACATGGGCGGTAACTAACCACGTGCCTGCTAAAGACACGCCACGATGGGATTTTCCTTACGTGTAGGCAGTGATTGGTCCCTTAACCCAGGCGGTTATAACTGAGACGCGGGTGTCAGGCTGACGCGCCTTGATGCTGAGACGCGGGTGTCAGGCCGCGCGCCTTGATGCTGAGACGCGGTGTCAGGCCGACGCGCCTTGATGCTGAGACGCGGTGTCGAGCCAACGCGCTTGGTGCTGAGACGCGGGTGTCAGGCCGACGCGCCTTGATGCTGAGACGCGGGTGTCGAGCCAACGCGCCTTGGTGCTGAGACGCGGGTGTCGAGCCAACGCGCCTTGGTGCTGAGACGCGGGTGTCAGGCCGACGCGCCTTGATGCTGAGACGCGGGTGTCGAGCCAACGCGCCTTGATGCTGAGACGCGGTGTTTAGTCCCTCGCGTCTAAAGCTTGAAACTTTGCTTTTCAATGGCTTGTCCTCCAGTAACTTTTGGACAGCCTACAGGTATAAGAGCAAGGTATAAAGATGAAAATAGATTTTCCTTCATCTCAATTCAAAGAAGGGCATTCTACACAACGACCATCATTGTTCGACGATTTAAGCTATAACTTTTGAAAGTGTAGAATGAAAATCTATTTACAGTCAATCAACTATGAACTCTGAAATATCGTGAAAGCGACATATGAGAATCCACCTACAAACTATGACCAATGGTCCGAGGAACTGAAAAAATCTTGAAAAACACCTAGAGGGGGGGTGAATAGGTGTAAATGCTAATCTAGTAATCTTTTTAAAATAAGTATATATGAATGATGCAACGATCACTCAAAACAAGACTAAGAGCCGTATACCCGGTGAAGGGCTCTAAACTCCATCCTCGTGACTCCTCTAAGAGTTAGAGGTGCGTATTGCAATCTTGTTGTAAGAGTATTGATCGACAATATATCAAGAAATGAATAATATGCAATGGTGATGTGCACACAAGAAATATCACAAGTAATTAGAGACAATATCACAAACTAGAAACAATGAGTAATAAAGAGCAATTGAAAATGAAACGAAATAGAGAGCAAGAGCAAAAAGGCAATCGCAAACATAAGTATTTGTTTCGAGGTTCGAGCCACCGCTCTACTCCCTGCCTTCACCGCTGTGAAGGGTTTTCACTATCCACCCCGAGGACTTTACAAGGTCTACCGAAGACCGGAGTACCGAACTTCACCACTTACAAAGCCTCTACCAAAGAGGTATCTCCACAAGAGTAACAAAAAGGAACAAG
>JAVJIF010027396.1:0-88417 GCA_038442645.1 Agave tequilana
TCCCTTCCCTACTTCCATCATCTCCAAATTTCATCCCTTTTCTCCAATTTCAACAAAACCCATCACCTTATCTTCCTCCTCTTCTCCAAAATTATCCATCAATCCCACTAATTTCTCCACTTCCACCACCACACATCTTCTTCTCTCCCCTCCAACTCCCTAACACCACCATCAACCACCACAACCACAATCACCACAACCACAATCACCACCAACCACCACCAACACAATCACCTTCAACAAAAAAAAAAATTCCAAAAGCTCCAACCTCCTCCCCCGGGCCCAGGCTCGCCGCCCCCCCTCCGGTGGTGTCGTCGGCAGGTGGCCGACCGCCGGCCACCTCCCCCCTCCCATCTCCTTCTTCTTTTCTTCTTTCTTTCTTACTTTCTTTCTTTTATTCCTTTCTTTTTTTTCCTTCTTTCCATTTTTACCCTTCCCCTCATTTCATAATTACCCCTTCTTATCCACATACTCTCTCTCTTACCTACAACTTTCTCTCTCTCTCTCTCTCTCTCTCTATCTTAGCCTCCTCTCTCTAACAAATTCTCCTCTCTCTCTCCTCTTTCATTCTCTCTCTAATATTTAATATATATATATATATATATATATATATATATATATATATATATATATATATATATAATTAATATATGGTTTAGTAGCATGCTCACCGTGTTCGCGGACTTCCTGGGTTTAACTCGGTATTGCGTTCCGATTTTAGGCGAGTGCTTTATTATCATGTTTAGTAAACTGCTATTCTAGCATTTATTGCATGATTGTTGATATGTGGATATCTTGTCACTACCGTTACATGCCTAACATTTGTTACTCTGGTTTTTAGTACATGATACATCCCTATACTAGTTAATATATGATGTTGTACTCTGTATTCTCACTGGACACTGACATGTTAATTATCTGACACTAGCATGTTATACTTGACATCTGATCCACAACACTTGATATCTGACACCGGTACTTGACATGTTATACTTGACACCTGATCCACGACACTTGATATCTGACATGGGTACTTGACATGTTATACTTGACACCTGATCCACGACACTTGATATCTGACACCAATACTTGATATGTTATACTTGAAACCTAATCTATGACACTTGATATTTGATACCAGTACTTGACATGTTATACTTGACACCTGATATATGACACTTGACGATTGACATGCTATCACTCACTTGACATGCTTTCACATGGTACTAGTACATTTGACCTGATATCGTGACACCTGACTGGATACTATTACACCTGACACCTGTATTACATTGCATATTCATGATTATACTTTTACGGGGACTTGGCATGATTATTATATTGTTACCAGACATTTGGTACTCCTGAACTCTTGTGCTCCTGAACTCCGGTATACTTGATCCCCTAAAACATGGAGACTCCTGACATTATGCCCCTGATATTATACTCCTATTGATCCCCGTAATAGGATAACCATAGATATTGGACTTTTGTGAACACCCTGTGGACATTATCATTAGACAATCTATAATAATTGAACAATTTACACTGGGAGGGGAAATTGATGGGTACCGATATAGCTTCTGTGTTTATGGTGGCCATACAAATGTTGTACAACTAATTCCTGGGATTTGACCGGGAGGCCACCAGGTGTTTCCGTGGGGTGTACTGGCACCCCTACTCCCATGCCTGCCTACCAGAGGTGCCGTAATCCCCTGGGTATATTCCTTTGGGGAGCGGTGACACTCTATTCCTGTTCGGGCCTATACTAAGTCCTACGGGCATATAGTAAGACCCGGTACCTAGCGGTTCTGGCTCAGTACCGGATACTCCTGGACTGTTGTCCCGGACATGCACGGGACCTATTCTAAACATGGTCGTCGATCACCATCAGTTTCCAATAACCAACCTCACTCGACTTGTATGTGGAGGTATATGGTATGGGCCATATACCAAAAATATAAATTGAACGAGTCTTAATAATAACTTGATAATTGACTTCATTCTACATCAATTTTAATGTCGTTTCCATATTTTACCATTTATTGTGATTATTTCATGCTTGTACATTACACTTGACCTGCTATACTTTCTTTTGTTTCATGCCACATGGATTCTAATATGATTTCCATATTTCATTATTTATTGTGGTTATTCAATGCTTGCTGATTTGAGTACATAATACTTGACCCGATGCACTTACTTTCGTTTATACTTGCCATTTGGTTTCTTCTTGCACTCGTTGGGTTGCCTATTAACAACCATGAATTTACATGTTCAGATCTTTCAGCTTGGACTGAGGTGGACCCTTCAGCTGAGGACCAGATCTTCTTTGAGGAGCAGGCGAATCAGCCGTAGCTTCATCCCGTCTTGTCTCGCTCGCGAGATTCTCTCTTTCAGCTCGTGAGTTCTTATTTTTTGTACCCTATATAGTCTACTTTTGTGCTCCCTGGTGATGAAATATTTATGTACTATTATGTCACAATCTGTGATGACTGAGTACTTGTACTTTGTGTTGGAATGTATATTATCACGTATTTCCATACTCTGATTCCTGTATTGTATTGATACTTAGCGTACATACGTGATGGTACCATCGCCTGCGTATATATGTCGCAGTAGTGTCTCTGTATCCGTGGGATCAGGGCGCTACAATAATATTACTTTTCTTCACCAAGAGAGATGAGAGTGTTCTAAACTATAAAAGCCGAATCAATGTTAGCAACCCTAGATAAATAATCATCATTTAGGGTAGACTTTAAAGCATGGATGGCTTTGTATTAGCCTCAAGATACTTGCCATTTACAAAGTAAGAATCCTTAATAGTGGCAAACAGACATGAATACCTAGGGCCTTGAGATACATAAACATCCTAACTTTTCAAGTTTGAAAGCTAAGAATATCAAATATAGGAGGTGCAATGAAAGCCATGTGTGTGTATGTAAATATTATGATTAGCAAAACTAGGATCTTTAACTCTAAGTTGTTACACCCAAATCAAGAGCATCAAGCTCTGATACCACTTGTAGGTCACCTAGAGGGGGTGAATAAGTGACGTACTAATCAAATGACAAATAAATGCGGAATTAAAAACTAATTGCTAATACACTATGTATAACCAAGAGTGAGTCCGAATTCTCCGTGAAGGACTCTGAAACTTCTCCTCATGATTCCTCTAAAGAATGAGTTGAGGTGCTACTTAGCTCTCTTGGTTAAATACAAGTGTGCACACAAACACAATAACAATATCAAGTATGTGAAAATATAAACAATATGAGAGCATGCAAGATAAAAACAACCCAAGCATGTATATCAATAAGGCACAAGTATATCAAGCATATAAGGATGTTAAACAAAAAAACATGCAAGATATATAAACACAAGTGAGAGAGAGAAAGAGAGAGATAAGTAATCGCAAACATGGGATATTTGTTTCGAGGTTTGGGCCACTTGCTCTACGTCCCCGCCTTCACCACTATAAAGGATTTTCACTAAAATTGATCTCGCAAGATAATTCGGTGCCGCAACACCTATAACAAGCTCCCTCAAGAACTATTGGACCACAAGTCCCTCACTTGTTCCCGCAAGAATAACACACTCAAGCTCACTAGCTTGCCGAGGTTGCACCTCTACAATGACCTCTCTCAAGAATTCTTCACATCACGAACCCGCAACTTCGCCGAGGCCACAACCTCTACAACTTCTAAAATACAAATTTGAACACTTGGTTATCGTTTCACTTTGATCACCAACAAACACTCTCACAACAAGAATCCTAGAGGATGGATATAGCAATGGATAGCTCAAACTTGTGTGAGAAAAACAAGATAGATTTATGGTGAAAACTCAAGGAAATGCTTTTGAAATTTTCAGAGAATCACTCTTGAAAAATACTCTTTTTGATATGGAATTTAAGCCCAAAAACTTGTTGGAAAACCTCTGAGAAAGATGGGAAAAATTGGCTCTAAAATTTCTCTAAAATCTTGTATAAAACTGGGCAAAAGACCCCTATTTATAAATGTTACAAAAACTAGCCGTTAAGGCTTAATACCCAGGCCAGATGGCCTGTTGGTCAACCGGCCAACGGTCAAAAATCTGACCGTTGAGGGTTACCGGTCGACCGGCTGGTCGACCGCACCCTGGCCAGGCTAGGCCGGTCACCGCTCGGTCGACTGGGCCAAACATAGACCAAGTCTTTTTAAGTTGGTCGACCGGGTCGGTCGGCCGTTGTGGGCTATGCACGTTCTTGTACATGTCGGTCGACCACCAGCAACCCAGGATATGGTATTACAGGTAAAATTTTGATCTTTAAAAACCCTAAAAAATTCTAATAAAATTCTATAAAATTCACAAAAAATAGGTTCTTATCAATGCTTTGAATCAAACATGTGTGATAAAAAATCAACACATATTACAAACATGTGAACTATTTTTGAGGCATATAAATTTAAGCTTAAAACAAAATCGGTATTTTCAAAAACCAAATTCTAAATGGAAATCTGATTTTTTTCAAAACCGGCACAAATACAAAAATAAGATATTTAAACACATTTGAAGCATAGTGCTTATGGAGATCCAATACACAAAGTAAATGAAATATATTTGTTTTTGACAATAAGCTCTATATAAGTTTTGATAAATACAAAACTTAAACAAATGATATAAACTCATCAAAATAAGTTATTTAGCAATATGAAGAAATAATGCATATAGATGAAATCAAATACATATATAAACCATGTAAACTTTTTGATGAAATCTATTCATGAAAACAAAAGATGTATTCTTTGAAGTTCAAACCAAACCAAAAACTATATGTTATGAAAACGATATATAAAGTTTGTGTGTGTATGTGTAAGAGCTTGAACAATCCACAACTAATCTATCATTTACATTTTATCTAAAACAAAAATCTTAAAACTCACAAACTGGACTCAAGTCTTCTCTTGAAAAATCTTCACTTTAAAATCTTCTTCTTCATCATCTTGATCAAAACATAATCCATGAGCGAGACTCCTCTTTGAGTACTTGATGCGATCTTAAAACGTGAGCTCTTGAATCAACACGTGTTAGCTTCAAAACTTGACTTCAAATCTTTTGTTGAAGCTAAACATCTACTAAGATCTTCATCCAATATCTGAAACTTATTAAACATAAGATCATTAGTACCATAACTACATGAGTTAATCATCATCAAAAGTAGAGTGATGGGCCTCTGGACCAACACTATCTTTTGCTCGTCCTTAAGCAAAACAAAAAGTAGAGCTAACCTAATCTAACTTACTTTTGTAGGAATCACGATTGCACTTAGCACGTGCAATAAGCTGTTAAACCTCCAGGTTATCCCTAGAGGATGAGTTTTATCTCGTGAGGGTTTTCAGTGGATTGCACCCACAAAATCCATAAATAAACAAAAACAAAGAATTATATTTTTGAAAACGCACTTTGAAGAAAAAAAAAATTGAAGTATTAATGTAAAAATTCAAGTAATCTATAAGTCATAAGATTATCAAGACTTAGTCATTTCTACACTTAGTCTCTATTCAAAAACTTGTCTTCAATCAAGATAAGTATTAAAATTGTATTTCTTATCTAGTCTATTATTTTATCCTAAGTCATATGCACCTCGTGACGTAAAAATTTGACTCAGGATTCTTCAATTCTAACGCTTATGCCTTATTTTTTTTTTAAATTTATGGCGGTAATATCCTTAGCTCTATTAGGATTTATAATTCACCCATGTAACGAGCCTTAGTCGGTGACTCCCAAACCGGACGGTTTAGGGCACCGGGTGAGAAAATACCCCAAAAACTTAGGACTCGAGCAAACAAGGCCACAAAACTAAAGAATTTTATTTATATGAACCACTTTTAGGCGTGAATACTTATGTTTTATGAGGCACAAATACCCTGCTTAATCAGAGGATTATATATATATATAATATATATATATTTTTTTTTTTCTCTTTTTTCTTATAAGGCATAAGAATCTTTATTTTTGAACCCTAAGTGTGTAAGTGTATAAAGTGTGCATATTTCATCAAGATAAAAATCAAGACTAAATTACTTTTCAATTTTTTTTTTCTAACCCTAGAAACTAAACAAATAATCTTATTTTGACCAGGTATAAGAAATCCAAATTATGATTCTCTTATTCCTTAAAAGTAACTTAATTTCTTACAAAAATAAGTTAAAGTATTATTTTCTTTTTAAAAAGTTTTAAAGAAAGGATATATATATTAGTAAGAACCTAAATTAGTATGTTAGTAAACACTCCCCCGCACCTAACTTATGCATTGTCCTCAATGTATGAATGAAATGCAATAATACATGAAAAAGGTGATTGGAAAAGAAAATTGTCACCTCAAGATGGTGCTTCCGGTGTTGGTGTTATTGGGCCAAGCGTTTCTATCTAATCTATATACTGTGAATTTTTATGAAACCATCTTTCATGACCTCTTTCCTATTAATATTTTTATACTCCCCAATATGAATAGGATCATGCAAGATCCTAGCAAGAAACTTTTTCCAGTCTTATGACCAATCTTGAGATATCATCACGGAGTCATATTGATCTAAACCTTGGTCTAACAATGGAATGTGATTTTGTGGATGGATGATTTAGGCTCAACAATGAAAGGAATGGGAACCGATACTGACTCGGGAATAAAATTCAAATCAAGTTTAGGTTTGAGAGTCGGAGTTGGTTCATGAGTTTGTCCAAATCATAGGATTGAAGTTCAAATTCTGAAAAACACTAGAGGGGGGTGAATAGGTGTAATTGCTAATCTAATGATCTTTTTAAAACTAAGTATGATGAATGATGCAACGATCTCTCAAAACAAGACTAAGAGCCGAAACCCCGTGAGAGGTTCTGAACTCTTTCCTCCCAATTCCCCTTGAATGGGTTAGAGGTGCGCAATGCAACCTTGTTGTATGAGATATGATCGATCAAGGCAAAGTATGATGGATGAATAGTGAGATGCACACAATATATCACAAGTATCACAAGCTTGAAGTAATAGCACAAAGAAAGAAACAAGATCACAAGCAAGTAATTGAAAGCAATATAGTGCAAGAGAAATTTAAAGTAAGAATTGACACAAGGCAATCGCAAACACAAGATATTTGTTTCGAGGTTCGAGCCACCGCTCTACTCCCCGCCTTCACCTCCGTGAAGGGTTTTCACTATCCACCGAGGACGATTACAATGGTCTACCGAAGACCCGAGCACCGAGCTCCACCAAGTACAATAACCTCTACCGAAGAGGTGTCTCCACAAGAACAAGAGTGATCACAACAAGATCACCAAACTCTTTTACAACACTCTCACTCTTTTTACAACTTCACTATAGAATGAGTTAGGGATTTTTGGCTCTATGAAGTGTAGTGAGAAAAACTCAGTTGTAGAGATGATTTTTGCAAAGGAACACAACTGAAAAACTAGCTCAAGAAAGAGTTGAAAATGGAGAGCTTAAACACTTTTCTTTTCTCTTTGAAAACTTTGAAAACTTGAGGATTTTTCTTAGTATTTTGCAAGAGAGTCTTCTCCTCTATTTATATGGAGAGAAATGGGTTTAAAATAATTTATTTAGAGTTTATTTGCTCTGAAAAAGTCCTGGAAAACCCTGAAAAAATCTGCCAAAAAGCAGTCTGAAAAACAGATTTTAGAATTGCACAAAAGAGGAAAGAGCCGTTGGGCTGCAGCAGGCTTGGCGGTCGACCGGGCCGGTCGACCGCCAGCTCAGCTGGCAAAGAGCCGTTGGCTCCGGTCGACCGGTCGGGTCGACCGTCCAAAGAAGAAAATATAGTTCCCTTCGGGCGGTCGACCGGGGCGGTCGACCCAGAAAACCCGAGAGCAACTGCTTACAGTCGGTCGACCCGGGCGGTCGACCGACAGACGTGCGCAAACGTGCACGTCCTGGCACTGGCGCCGGTCGACCGGGCCGGTCGGCCGGTCAGCCTGAAACAGGAAAAACTGTAATTTTTTTTGACTTAGAAAACTTTGTAAAAATAGTTTTGGGTTTGAACAAACTTAAGTAACATGCTAGTAGGAGTATATAAACATGATCTAAACATGATATTTATTTTGTAAAACTTAGGGTCATGTAAATATCTACTAAGGCATGAAACCAAATTTAAAACATGAAAACTTAAATACAAGACTCATATTTTAACAAAACCAAATTGTGTATGTGTATCCTAGAGCCAATATCCAACACCCAAACTTTAACATTCTATTCTTACAATGATTCTAAAGACTTCAAGTTCTTCAAGAGAGCTTTTACCATATGATCTTCAAAACTTGATTCTTGAGCCCAAATTGAGTTGACTTGAGTCCAAAGCACCTTCCTTTAGGGAAGAATCCTTCTAGTTGAGTTAGAATCCTGAAAACACACTTAAACAATAAACAATATTAGTACAAATAACTAATATGTTTTGTAATCATCAAAACACACTAAAAACGGGTGATTGTAACCTTGGGCCAACAATCTCCCCCTTTTTGATGATGACAAAACATATAGGTTATTTAAACAAACATGGAAGAAGAGCTTGGAAAGCTCCCCCTCAAATAATGCTATGTATAAAGAATGATAATGAGTAAGATACATGAAGCATTGAAAACACAATAGTTTTGTCAAAAACTCAAATACATCAAAGTAGTACACCATAAACAAACAAAACAACAAACAAAATTATATTTTTTCTCCCCTTTTTGTCATACATCAAAAAGGGTTAAACAAAAACAAAAGAAATTTTTTCCTTTAAGAATCCATAATGCAAACATTCAACTCACCACAAATAAAAGAGAATCTAGCATAATCTAATGGTTTAGTAAAAATATCGGCAAGTTGAAAATCGGTAGAAACATAGTCTATATCAATATCACCTTTCTCATAATGATCTCTAAGAAAGTGATACCTAATGTCAATGTGTTTGGTTTTACTATGTTGATTTGCATTCTTTGTCATGTGAATAGTACTAGTATTATCACAAAATATTTAACATGATCAAAGTGTAAATCATAGTCAAGGAGAGTATGTTTCATCCAAAGAACTTGTGCACAACAAGCTCCGGCCGCAACATACTCCGCCTCGGCGGTTGAAAGGGTTACCGAATTTTGCTTTTTGGAAGACCAAGATACAAGACAATTACCTAAGAATTGACATGTTCCACTTGTGCTCTTCCTATCTACCCTACAACCCGCATAGTCGGCATCCGAAAAACTCGTCATTGAAAATTGGCCGGTTTTCGGATACCACAAACCATTTCAATAGTGCCCTTAAGGTATCTAATTATGCGTTTAACCGCAATTATATGAGACTCTTTAGGACAAGATTGAAAACGTGCACAAAGACAAACGGAAAACATAATATCCGGCCTACTAGCCGTCAAATACAATAAACTACCAATCATGCTACGATAAAGCTTAATGTCTACACTTTTACCTTGTTCATCCTTGTCAAGCTTGGTAGTTGTTGCCATGGGAGTTTTGCTTACTTTAGATCCTTCAAGCCCGAACCTTTGATTAAGTCCTTTGTGTACTTGGCTTGATTGATGAAGATCCCATCCTTCCTTTGCTTGATTTGGAGTCCAAGGAAATAGTTGAGTTCCCCCATCATAGACATTTCAAATTCTTCCTTCATGCATGATTCAAAAGCTTGGCAAAGAGATTCATTAGTAGAATCAAAAATAATGTCATCAACATAAATTTGTACAATAAGAATATCTTTTTCTACATGTTTTGTAAACAAAGTTGTGTCAATTTTACCTTTCTTAAAACCATTTGAAATTAAAAATGAAGAAGAAAGTCTTACATACCAAGCCCTAGGGGCTTGTTTTAAACCATAAAGAGCTTTATTTCTAATTTAAACACGAAATTTGGATGTGAGGATCAACAAACCCGGGGGGTTGTTCAACATACACCTCCTCTTCAATAAAACCATTTAGAAACGCACTTTTAACATCCATTTGAAACAATTTAAAATCTTTATATGAGGCAAATGCTAGTGTCATCCGTATGGCTTCAAGCCGTGCTACGGGTGCAAAGGTTTCTTCAAAATCGATTCCTTCGATTTGAGTGTAACCTTGGGCAACTAACCTAGCTTTATTCCTAACAACGTTACCCGATTCATCCAACTTGTTCTTAAAGATCCACTTAGTACCAATTGTTGGTCTATCGTGGGGCCTAGGAACAAGGTGCCAAACTTGTTTGCACTCAAATTGATTGAGTTCCTCTTGCATAGCTAGCAACCAATATGATCGGCCTCGGCTTCGAGGACGTTCTTGGGTTCAACATGAGAAATAAATGCATAATGACCACAATAATCATGAAGTTTAGAGCGAGTGGTTACCCCTTTAGATACTTCACCTATGACGAGGTCCTTGGGATGATGAGGATTGTATCTCCAACCCTTTGGAAGTTGTTGAGTAGGCTCCACGTCAATTGATTGAATTTCATGTCCTTGAGCCTCTTCTACTTTAGCTTCACTTCCTTAATCATCCTTTGGCTTGTCTCCCATAGTAGGTGTATCCTCCAAGGTCACTTTCTCCAAGCCTTCATCCAATGCATCTATTTCTACAACATTCTTAACAAACAAGTTAGATTCTTCAAACTTAACATGTATAGATTCCTCAATAGTCAAAGATGATCTATTGAAGATTCTAAAAGCCTTGCTAGTGTTAGAATAACCAACAAAAATAGCCTCATAAGATCTAGCATCAAATTTTCCTAAATTATCTTTTGTATTTAAAACAAAATATTTGCATCCAAAAACCTTGAAATATGAAACATTTGGTTTTCTAGAAAAGTACATTTCAAAAGAAGTTTTTGAAGTATTTTACACAAAGAAAACACGATTTGATATATAGCATGATGTATTAACGGCCTCGGCCCACAAATAATGTGGTAGACCATATTCACTTAGCATTGTCCTAGCCATCTCTTGTAAAGTTCGATTTTTCTGTTCAACTACTCCATTTTGTTGTGGAGTTTTAGGACAAGAAAGTTCATGCTTAATTCCATGTTCTTCACAAAAAGTGGTAAAGGGTAGGTTAATGAACTCACCTCCTCTATCACTTCTTATTCTTAAATTGAAGTATCTTTTCTTTTTCAACTCTTTTCTTAAAGGTTTGGAAATATGAAAAGCTTGATTTTTGTGTTCAAGAAAGAAAACCCAAGTAAATCGTGAAAAGTCATCAACCAAAACAAATGCAAATCATTCCCACTTAGACTTTTGGTTTGTGTAGGGCCAAATAGATCCATATGGATTAACTCCAAAGGACGTGATGTCATGATATCCTTAATTGACTTGAAAGAAGACTTAGTTTGTTTCCCAAATTGACATGCGTCACAAACTCGGTCCTTTTCAAAATTCAAACAAGGAATACCTTTCACCATTTCCTTTGTGTTTAATCTAGAAATATGGTCAAAAGAAATATGGCCTAATCTCTATGCCACAACCAAGAGTCATCATCGAGGGCTTTTAAACAAGTAATATTACAAGACATATTAGACATATCTATCATATAAACATTACTTTCACGAAAACCGGAAAACACACAAGTATTAGAAATTCTATCAATTACTTTACAAACAACATTATCAAAAACAACATCAAAACCTTTATCACAAAGTTGACTAACACTCAAGAGGTTATGCTTGAGGCCATCAACTAAAACTACATTCTCAATTAAAGGGGATGTGCCGAGTTTTACATTACCAATACCGATGATTTTACCCTTGGCATCATCTCCGAAGGTGACGGTGCCACCTTCATGGTATCTTGATAGGATTGCAAAGTTGTTGATGTCCCAAGTCATGTGCCTTGAGCAACCACTATCAAGATACCACAATCCTCTACGTCGTTGGGCTTTGGAAGGTACCTATATCATTTAACAAAATTGTTGACTTTGGTACCCAAACTTTCTTGGGTCCTTGAAAGTTAGTGTTTCGAACCCAAACATTATGAAAAGATGCACTTAGTCTATCATAGCAAAAATTGGCTAAGTGTCCTTTCCGCCCACAATGTGAACATGAGAACACTCTTCCATACATGAATGCATGATGTGTGTTGTGAAGTGTGAGCATGCTTTGGGGTTTGCCACGATGTAAAGGTTGTGTGGTATGAGCATGAGCATGGTGAACATTTTTCTTAGGGGCTTGTTTCTTAGGAAACATAGCCTCTATCTTCTTCTTATCAAACTCACAATTTTTCAAAACAATTCCTAATGAGTCTATTCTTTCTTTAAGCATGGTAATCTCATTAGAATCAACTAGTGGGGACTTGCCTTTATAAGAAATCTTATATTTGTCAAAATCTTTTGGGTGGAAACAAGAGTGGAAAGTAATTAATCTTTTTCTTTAGAAATAATAAAGACTTGATGATTAAGTGATTCATTTTCCTTTTTCATTTTTAGATACTTTTCTTAAGAGAGTCATAGTTATGTGAAAGTTCTACAAATGCTTCTCCTAATTCATCCATGGAAAGTTCATCATTAAGAGAAGTGGAAGGGGTTACCTTGCTTGTGCTATCATTAGCCATGAAGCACATGTTGGCGGTGTCAATCTCCTCCTCGGATTCGCTCTCGGAATCCCAAGTAGCTTTCATTGCCTTCTTCTTGTAAGGCTTCTTTGAGGTGGAGGGCTTCACTTTATCCGGGCACTCCGCAACAATGTGTCCCGGTCTTTGGCAAATAAGCAAATAATCTTTCTTTCTTCTTTGCCTCCTTGCCATCTCCTTCTTCCTTGAAATTTAGCCTTGTTATACATCCTCCGGACGTTCTTTACAAGAAGTGAGAGCTCTTCGTCATCTTCTTCTCATCGTCTTCGTCGGAGTGTGTGGATTGACTTTTGAAGGCTATAGTCTTCTTCTTGGAAGGAGCCATGTCCTCCCTTGCTTTCCTCTCCATCTCATGGGTTTTGAGGTTCCCAATGAGACCTATTAGCTCCATCTCCTCCTTGTCATTGAGTTCCTTCAAGGTTGTTGCTTTTACTTCCCATGAGAGGAGGAAGAGCCCGGATGATCTTTCTCACCTTTTGATCATTGTCAATACCATCACCTAGAGAAGAAAGTCCATTAGTGATCTTTGTAAATTTTGTAACCATATCGTCTATGGTTTCATGTTCTTGCATGCTAAAGCTCTCATATTGGGACCGAAGAAGGTCTATCTTAGCCCTCCACTTGTGAAGTCCCTTCATGTGTAACTAGCAAATGTGTCCAAATCTCGAATGCGGATTTGCAATGGATGACTCTAGCTATGTCATCATCATTGAGGGCTTGAAGTAGTGCATAGTGAGCCCTAGCATTGGCATCAAATTCTTTGGTCTCAATTTCGGACCAAGTAGATTCATCACTGGGGGGTGCACTAAAGGGTTTGGTCACGGCCTTTGCAACTCGGCTACCTAGAGATTGCAAGAAAACGGTCATCTTAACCTTCCATATGGGAAAGTTAAGTCCATCAAACTTAGGAGGGGTTTTAATTCCATCGGCCATTTTTACTAAGTGAGTATGAATGAAATGATTAGCAAAATTAGGATCTCTCTAAGGTTGTTAAGCCAAATCCTAGAGTCCAAGCTCTGATACCAATTGAAAAACACCTAGAGGGGGGGTGAATAGGTGTAATTGCTAATCTAATGATCTTTTTAAAACTAAGTATGATGAATGATGTAACGATCTCTCAAAACAAGACTAAGAGCCGAATACCCCGTGAGAGAGGTTTGAACTCCTTCCTCCCAATTCCCCTTGAATGGGTTAGAGGTGCGCAATGCAAACTTGTTGTATGAGATATGTGAAAAGTCACCTAGAGGGGGGGTGAATAGGTGATATGGCTAATCTATGGACTAAATGCGAAATTAAAAACTTAATGCAAATTACACTCAAGTGTGATCAACAAATGATTCACACACAACCCAAGCTAAGCAAATATGAATGCACAATATGAATAGTTGCAAGGCACAAAGTAAAGAAAGAGATAGAGAGAGAGTCAATGGATCAAGCGCAAACAACAAGATATGTTTCGAGGTTCGAGCACCCAGCTCTACATCCCCGCCTTCACCCAGAAGGATTTTAAGTCCATAGCTTGTCCACAAAGGACTCCCACAAAGGGAACCTCCACTGAGGATTTTGGGGCAATCACAATACAAGAGTACCCAACTCCTCTCCTTACAAACACAACCTCCACTTGAGGCACAACTTCAACCAACAAACAATCACCTCACAACTTGAGGGATTAGCACTAGCCAAGCAAGGATCACCTCACAACTTGAGGGATACAAACCACTTGCACAAACACCCTCCTCAACCCAAGAGGGAAAAGCACAAAGCAAAGTAAATAGAGGGTTTACAACTTAGTGGTTCAACAAGCAACCACAAACAATCTCTTCTCCCACACAAAAATCCTATAGAATGAGATAGTAGATTTTAGCTCAAGTGTGGAGAAAACCAATGGAATGGAAATCAGAATCACAAAGAAAAATCCTTGGGAAAACAATAGAAATCAAGATGGTGAAGTTCAATCAAAAGCTTTTCCCAAAAACCCTCTTCTTTGATTTTCTAAACCCTAGCAAAAACTCCAAATAGATTGTTCAATATGAGTTCAAAAACTTCTTTTAATTGCAGCAAAAACACCAGAGAGTATGGAAAAATTCGCACCAAAAATCTTAGAGAAAAACTCTTACAAATGGGTATTTATAGGCAAATCTGGAAACTAGCCGTTGGCAGCAGATTTTGCCAAAATTACACTGCCGGTCGACCGGCCCGGTCGACAGTCCAACGGTCAATTTTTGACCATCGACAGCTGCCAGTTGACCGCCCCGGTCGACCCAAGCAAACAGAGAGCAACTGCTCTCAGTCGGTCGACCGGCACGGTCGACCGGCTACAAGCGTAGCCAGCGTGCACGTATCCGTGCACGTCGGTCGACCCGGACGGTCGACCGGCTACATGGTGCGGTCGACCGTTCCGGTCGACCGACCTAGCCTGGCAGACACTCTTCTGGTCAGCAAAAACATGAAATTTTTAATCCTAAAAATTCTCATTAAATCTCTAAAAAATCCACAAAAATAGTTTTATCATTTTGCGTTGATATATAAACATGTGGTAAAAAGTTTAGCTCAAATATCAATCAATAAGGACTATTTTTGTGTTATAGAGATTTTGCCAAAAACCAAAAACTGTATTCTTAAAACTTGGATCTTTGAGTAGAAAATACATTTTGTCTAAAACTCATCCAAATACAAAAACATGATATTTAAACATTTTGAAACATGATGCATATGGATAGAAATCCAATATACATGAAACATATACATATCATAGTTTTTGTCCTTAATTCCACAATATGTTTTGTTAGAAATACCAAAACATAAAACACATGAATAAGTAAGTCAAAACTAAGTTTGTCTAGGAAGTTGAAGCATGCATGTATATTGAACAAATCTAATATACATTAAACCATGTAAACTTGTTTTGATCTATCTATTCATGAAACAAGATCGGTTAAACCAAAAACCGAAAACCAAAACATGAAACGTGTGTGTTGTGAACTTGAGCATATCATACTATTCTAATCTTTACAATTTGGATCTAAACACAAAACTAAACTATGGTACCGATGTCTTCTTGTAGTGCGCAATCTCCAAGCCGACTCGATCCAAAACTCCTTGATCCACCGAGCAATTTGCTATATATAATCTTTGACGCTCGGGCTCTTGAATCAACATGTGGGTAGCTTCCAAATCATCTTGTTGAAGCTAATCACCAACTAATAACTTGACTAATGATCTGAAACTAAAATCACAAGATTATTAGTACACATAACTACATGAGTTAATCATCATCAAAACTAGAGTGGAAGGCCTTTAGGCCAACAATCTCCCCCTTTTTGATGATGACAAAACTCATGGAGTTATATATGCATGGATTAAAGTTAAGCTTCAAGGAAGCTCCCCCTTAACTCATGCATAGGAATAAACAAATAGATATGTAATGTAAGCTCTTAAACATGTATGTATCAACATGCATAAAACACATAAAGATTTAAAACATGCTCTTGATACCAATTAGATACCAATTAAACTAAACACATAAACATGCTCTAAATACCAATTAAACTCAATATATGCAAAACAAAAACTAATGATCTCTTATACAAGCTCTTGATACCAAAACTAAGCAAACTAAACATGTTCTTTAAATATACCAATTGAACTTAATATAAAAACATTAAAAACATAAAACATGCATATACAAACATGCATATAAACTCAAATTCTTCTCTCCCTTTTTGTCAATCATCAACAAAGGGGTTAAAAACAAAACCAGTAAAAACATATACAGATTAAAAGAAATTCTTCTTTCCTTATTTACAAAAACTAATGAAAACATATTCTTTTTATATTCAAAACAAGGAATCAATCAAGGGATGTTCTTCCCCTTTTTGTCTAAACTCAAATATAATACCAATTAGAAGAAAATGTGTCAAGGAAGTGCATATTGATACCAATAAAAATGAAACTATACCAATTGAAAAAAACAAAAATCTTGATACCAATTGATAAGTAAACAACATACCAATTGAAAATAAACAATCTTGATATCTAAACATAAATGTTGATACCAATAGAAATTAAACATAGATCTTAATACCAAATAAATTTGATTTTGATATCAATTGAAATTATTTCCAATTGAAATTAATATTTCTCTATCATAAAGTAAGGGAGTGGAATACTAAATACCAATTGAAAGAAACAATACAAAAATTTTCTCCCCTTTATGAAATACCATAAAAACTATGATAAGGCTCGAATTAAGATACCAATTGAAAACTAAATCAATTGAAACAAAGTTGAATCTCAAGCTTATCATCAAGATAACATATATATGTATGAAAAGTAGATACCAATGGAATTGATATACTTAGAAATGAAAGCATACATACATACAAATATATGAGTATACAAGAAATGTCAATTATTGATACCAATTGAAAGAATTCAATGATACCAATAGAAACAACAATAAGATCAAGTGTATATCTCATATTCCACCACCCATTTCATGTTCAAATTTACTATGATTTTCACTATAAAGCATACATGAGCATGATCTCCCATCCAACCACCCTTAGAAGGTAGGGGTTTTCAAAAATAGATTTGAAAATGTAGTATGTTTGAAAACTACTACCAAGAAAGAATATCACAACTAGTTATATGAATCAACTAGTACGAGATCCTTTAAACAAGGAATAACAAAAATATTTTTCATGAAGACACATGTAAACCACATGGCACTAAGACACTCAAAATCCATATAGCACAATTTGTACTCATAATAAACTAAGTCATGAGAAAACATTTAAATAAGGTGAGTGTACAAGTGTTTGTGAGAAACATATCAACATGAAAATGGACAATCAAGCTCACTATTGAAAACATGAAATTCATCTAGGATGTGAAATCACCAATTGAAATCATCAATAAAAACGTGAACTTCATGACAAATGTGAAATCACCTAGCAAACATGAAATTTCTCCAAATGATTTAAACTTCAAGGCATATGTATGTCATGTACAAACTAAAGTATATATACATATCTTAAACACAATGAGTCCACAAAAGTATATGCATGAAGGCACGTGGCTCAAGGATGTATATGTATAAGTGATGGTTTGGACAAGATGGACATTACATGAAGTTAAAACAAAACATGTAAAATGATGAATACAAGTCAAATGCAAGAATCATCAAAAACTAGACTATACTAGTACATCAAGTGAATACAAATGAGCGTTCAAGCACAAACATATATAAAGGTTTATTTGTAGCTCACTAGTTGTACAAGTATAAATCCTAGTCTTAATGAAAACTAACATTAAAGCAAGTAGTCAAAACATGAAGCATAAAACGGGTCAACAATCAACAAGATCATAATAATCAAAACATGAATTGTTAAAACAAAAAGTCATAGTCAACCATATGATTAGCATGACAAAGACATGTGCATTAGATCTGTGATTATCATGATAGCTAAAACATAAAGAGCACACAAAATATGGGTCCATACTAAACATGGGTGTCTCAACAACTAATCATGTAAAGCATAAGTCTAATAAACATGACAAATATCATACTAATCATGAAACAATAAAACATGAGTCATCAAAACAAAACATCATAAACCTCCTTATGATCATTATGTATATGCATGTACATTAGATCTAGGGCATACATGTTAGTTTAAACAAGGTGAGAACACTAAATATAGATCCATATAAAACATGGGTGCTCAAGTAACTAAACATGTATAACACTATTCAAATAAGCATGGCATAGGCATAATGAATAACAAAAACATGACATGCTATAAATGTAATACCCCTCTCCCGGAATACGTACTTGGTTACGTATTCAGTCTTCCGATCGTATTTTCCGATTTACCTTCGTATTTGACCAATTTCAATTCCAAATATCATTTCCAATATTTTAGATTTTATGTGATTTTCTGGAATTTTCTGGAATTAAAATGAATTTCTCCGAAAACGGTGTCGGCCAGTACCGCTGACCGATTTCCGAATTTTTATCTTCCAAACTGTTAGGAATTTTTAGAAAGTCCTTTAGACTTTATTGCTTAGAATCATATTTCTTACTTATACACTTTTTCTGAGAATTTTATAAATTTATGAAAATTCTTTCGGAGTCGGTAAATAACTGATTCCGGGATTTTAATTAAAAATCTATACAGTATTTCTTCAAACGAATTTCACCATGAGTCTTCAAATATTTTCTGATTTTTGGTAAAATTTTCAGACCAATCCGAGATACTTGAATTTCGGACATTTTTCAATTATTGCAAAATTCCAATTCCATTTCATTTCCACCTCATTTCCCACTCACCACTTCACCTAACCCCACTCACTCTCTCCCTCTCCCACAGCCGGCCAAGTGGCCAAGGAGAGGACACTCACCTCACCCCCCTTTTTACACAAAACCCCCTCTCATTCCCTTTAATTCCACCCTCTTTGCAAAATCCCAAATCCTATAAGATTTCCCTTTTCACTTTCAACCTTTTTCCTCCTCATTTCTTCACAAGAGAAGAGAAGCTCCACAATCTCCTTCTCCCTCTAGCAAAAACCCTAGCTCCATGAACCCAATCTCTTCATCTCCACCTCAAGGCTTCAAGGACTTCCTCAAGGGCTTCACCTAGGGCTTCCTCAAGGACCTCAACTTCAACCATCATCCTCATCCTTGAATCAAGTCACAATTGAACCTATCCCAAGTGAGTATTTCACTCACCAAGACTTGTAATAGCCCTAGAGTACTTGTATCTACCCCTATTGCACACCAGGTAACCTAAAACCACGAATTTAGTCATCAAACACACTTCCAGAATTTCTGTTCTGTGCACTGTTTTTCCCCACGATTAGTCGACTTGACTTAGGACCTAGTCGACTAGAACACTTAGCTGAAACTTAGTTTTCTGGAAAAACCCAGTATTAGTCGACTTGCCCCAAATATTAGTCGACTAACAAACTCTCTGGAAACCCATATTAGTCGACTCCTGAATTCACCTAGTCGACTAATCCATCTTGGACCAGAAAACCCAACTTTCTGTATCAGCAGACTTAGTCGACTTAAGTGTCCATTAGTCGACTAGAACTCCCTATTAGTCGACTAACCTTCCTACCCTAGTCGACTAACTTTCCCTGAAACAGAATTCTAACTCTCTGTATCCCAGTATTAGTCGACTAACCCTTACCCTAGTCGACTAATCCTGACTGTGTGTCATAGTTAATTTCCGTTCTGAATTTGGTTCTTATACTTGTTACATATGTATTATACCTTGCTTATTCATGCTTCAATACTGGCACAACATGACTTATTACTGAATGGATGTATCTCTTGTTACCTCATGACTTATTATTGCATATACTCGTTTCATGACATGTTAAACAATAATATCACCACTTATCATGCCATCTCTTAAAACTAAGCATGATACACTTGACTTTTACATAAAAAGCACCAACTTACATATGGGTCGGGGGAAATATGCGGATATCGATACGTGTTCGTGTTTACAGTGGCTTTTAGGTATATTGTACAATTACTGTTCCGGTCTTACCTGTGGTACTCCAGGGGACCGAGGGGAGTGCTTTCTCCCTTTCCTGTTTACTGTCATGACATGGGCATACATAAGTCCCTCCTGTTTAGCCTTGCGGCAGGTTCCGTCTTCAAGCAACGGAACAATCCTGGGCCGTGGTCCCGGGTATGCACGGGACCCACTGTAACATAGTTCGTCGATACAACCGCTGTTTCCAATAACAACCTTGTTTCACTAGGATATGGATCTATGTGCTCTGGGACGCTGGGTCACATAGCTAGATATCACAGTAAGACAAGTAATAATAATAAGACGTTAATTGTAGATTTGTTGCATATGATCTTACCTTATTGAGTTTACATCGCTTGTATTTCATTGCTATTTATTGCAACTTCATTTCCTTTATTCATGATCCTTATGTCACTTGACTATCTTTTATTTGTTATTATATGTCTTGACCCTTTGGATTTGCATATTCAGATTCCGAGGCCTGGGTCGAAGTGGAGCCATCCACCGAAGATCAGGCTTTCTTTAGTGAGCAGGCAGATTAGCTCCGTCCTCGTGCCAGACTCTTCCTTTTGGTTCACGGGATCTCCATCCATTTCGTGAGCATTTTTGTATTTTTGGTTATATAGGATTCATTTTGGACTTGGGTTGTGATAAAGGACACTTGTAAAGTGATTTTGCTTGTCATAACTTGTATAACTTTGTATTTATCTTTTGTAAGTTGGCATATGAATATACCACGCTGTGTGTTGTACTCTGATACTTGTTGTACTTAATGCTTAGCGTATATACGTGGGGGCACCATCTGACCTACGTATATGCGTTGCAGTAACGTTCCCGTATCATTGGGATCGGGGCGTTACAGGTTGGTATCAGAGCCTAGGCTCTCAAACCTAAAAGTACAACCAAGTGGCAAATTCTAGTGATTTGCTAATGCCAACTACAATGTACAAAGTTATATAGTCCTTCTTGACTTCGTCCTTGATTCATTCCTCGTATCCTAAACTCCTTCCCTTTGTTTCCAATTCCAGATCTTATCCCTTTCGGTATGGAGAGACGTTCGGGTCGCAACAATGTCGGGCAAGTACGAATGGACCGTAGGAGGAGAGGGTGCTGATATCCTGAGGATCATTCAGACTATGCTGGGAAACCAGCAACAGCAGATGGAGAATCAGCATCAGCAGACTGAGCTCCTCAGGCAGGAGTTGGCAGCCCCGAAGGAGCAGAAGCCGGGGAGCATCTCAGACTTCCGACGGCTACAGCCGGCCGTATTCACGGGAGTCGAGAGGCCATTGGAGGCTGAACAGTGGTTAACGGATACCACCGATCTGCTGAACGCCGCCAGGGTGCCTAAGGAGAACCAAGTGGAGGTTGCAAAGATCCAGCTGAAGGACATAGCCAGGACTTGGTGGCTTGCAGAGGAGGCTCGCTTGAAGAAGCCTATCTCTTGGGATACGTTCTCCAAGAGCTTTTATAGCAGGTTCTTTCCCGCCACTGCTCAGAAGGACATGGAGGAGCAGTTCATCAAGCTTCAACAGGGAGATAGATCCGTAGATGAGTATGCTGCAGAATTTCTCAGGTTGAGTCGCTTCGCCCCGTACATGATAGCAGATGAGGAGAAGAGAGGGCAAGCCGTTCCAGCAAGGTCTGCAAATGGACATTCAGATGTTCCTAATGCCCCATCATCTGAAGACCTATGCAGAAGTTCTCACCAGCGCTCGAGAGGTGGAGCGTGGGTTTGAGAAGAAGCAAGGAGATCAGGGGAAGGACCAGGCCATGAAGAGGCCGTTTGTACCGGTGGGTAGAGGAGGACCGTCCAGGGCAGCGAAGGTTCAGGCCAGGCAACCATTCAGAGCAGTTCCTTACCAGATGGCTCGACCAGTCTTATCTGCAACTTTTGCCAGAGACCAGGACACTCTCAGCAGGATTGCCGGAGGGCAAATGGATGTGTTTGGTGTGTGGAGCACGAGACCATGCCGTAGAGACCTGTCCAAACAGGAGAATGGGGTTTGCTAACCAAACCTTGCGGCACCTCAAGGGCAGAATGGACAGAGGGCACTACCAGGGCCAGTTGGGCAGAGGCACCAGGGACCAGTGATGAGGAGAGCTCTTCCCTTCCTCCACCGCATGTTGCTCGCCCAGTGCAGAGAGGAGCCCGGACAGCAGCAGGCGTGGCAGAGGTCAGGCCTACAACCTGACAGCAGAGGAGGCTGAGGCTTCAGAGGAGGTGATTACAGGTAACATCAGAGTTCATTCTATACCTGTTCTCGCTCTCTTCGATTCGGGTGCATCCCACTGTTATATCTCCGACCATTTTGTGGCTGTTCATTCCATACCTGTTAAGGCTTTAGACCACAAGTGGGAGATAAGTACCGGGAATGGGGTAGTTATATCTTCTAGAGTTTGTGCTGACTGTCCAGTGGAACTTTGTGGGAAGACCTTGGCCATAGATATGCTCGTACTAGACACCAAAGGGTACGACGTAATCTTAGGCATGACCTGGCTCAGTCAGTACTATGCAGTGATTGACTGTAGAGGGAGGAAGATCAATTTCAGAATCCCGCATCAGCCGGAGTTCCAGTTTAGTGGAGAGGTGAAGCCTGCTAAGAAGGAGATTCAGATGACCACTTCGGAGGTTCTGAAGGGAGTGCCAGTGTGGGATGAGTTTCCAGAAGTCTTTGCTGAGGTCTCAGGGTTTCCACCGGAGAGGATAATTGAGTTCTCCATTGATACAATTCCAGGAGCAGCTCCTATATCTAAGGCTCCGTACAGGATGGCACCGACAGAGTTGGAGATCTTGAAGAAGCAACTGCAGGAGTATTCGGACAAGGGATTGATTCGGCAAGCACTTCACCATGGGGAGCTCCAGTGCTCTTGGCGAGTAAGAAGGATGGTGGTAAGAGGCTTTGTATTGATTATAGGGAGTTGAACAAGGTCACCATCAAGAACAAGTATCCCTTGCCCCGGATTGATGATTTGTTTGATCAGCTCCATGGAGCCCGTGTATTTTCTAAGTTAGATTTGCAGTCGGGTTACCATCAGCTGAGGGTGAAGAAGGAGGATGTTCCGAAGACGGCATTCAGGACCCGTTATGGCCACTATGAATTTCTAGTTATGCCTTTCGGAGTCACCAATGCCCCTGCGGTTTTCATGGATTTGATGAACCGAGTGTTCTCGCCCTACTTGGATCAGTTCGTTGTTGTATTCATAGATGACATCCTGATCTATTCAAGGAATGAGAAGGAGCATGCAGAGCACTTGAGGATGGTGTTGCAGACTCTTCAGCAGGAGCAGCTTCATGCCAAGAGGAGCAAGTGTGAATTCTGGTTGGATAGCATAGCTTTCCTTGGACAAATAGTTTCAGCAGAAGGAATTTCAGTTGATCCTAGTAAAGTCCAGGCAGTGCAGAATTGGCCAGTTCCGAAGACGGTAACTGAGATTAAGAGTTTTCTTGGACTAGCCGGATATTACAGGCGCTTTGTCCAGGATTTCTCTAGGATTGCAGCTCCGTTGACCAGGCTCACCAGAAAAGGGGAGAGATACATATGGACAGAAGATTGTGATGCAGCATTTGAACAGTTGAAGCAGAGGCTTATCACAGCTCCAATCTTGAGGACTCCTTCAGGAAGAGGAGGGATGGTCATTTTCTGTGATGCATCAGGTAAAGGCTGGGGTGTGTACTTATGCAACATGATCATGTTATAGCATATGCATCTAGGCAGTTGAAGCCTCATGAGAGGAATTACCCAACTCATGACTTGGAGTTGGCAGCTGTGATATTTGCTTTGAAGATCTGGAGACACTACCTTCTGGGAGACAAAGTGTTGATATAAACAGATCACAAGAGCCTCAAGTATATTTTCTCACAGAAGGAGTTGAATATGAGGCAGAGGAGGTGGTTGGAGCTTATGGCGGACTATGATATTGACTTGCAGTATCATCCAGGCAAAGTCAATACCGTTCCTGATGCACTGAGCAGGATGCCAGAGAACAGAGTGCTAGTCCACCTCACGCAGCAGAGGGAGTTGATTCAGGAATTCATCAGATTGGATTTGATGTTAGTGCAAGGGGTGATAAGGCCGGCAGTTCATGGCTTTACAGATCCAGTCATCATTGATAGAGGAGATCAAGGAAGCTCAGAAGGAGGACCCCAGATTGCAGACATTCAGAGCTCAGGTGGAGGCTGGATTGAGGACGGATATCTGCATTCATCCAGATGGTGCATTGTATTTGGAGGTAGACTTTGTGTTCCCCGAGAGAAGTCAGACAGAAGATTTTGGAGGAAGCACACAGTTCAGCTTATTCTATACACCCTGGGGGAAACAAGATGTACCAGGACCTGAAGAAGCACTTTTGGTGGAATGCTATGAAGAGGGAGATAGCCCAGTTTGTTGCCAAGTGCTTGGTTTGCCAGCAGATAAAGATCGAGCATCAGAGACCAGCTGGACTTCTTCAACCTTTGCCGATACCCGAATGGAAGTGGGAGCATATCACCATGGATTTTGTGACGGCATTACCTCGGAGTCCCAGGGGTAATAATGCTGTGTGGGTTATAGTTGATCGCCTCACAGTCAGCTCACTTCATACATTCAGGGTAGGCCAGTCGACAGAGGTTCTGGCAGATAAGTACATGAAGGAGGTGGTGGTTCGTCTGCATGGAGTTCCAGTTAGTATTGTGTCAGATAGAGACACCAGATTCAGATCTCATTTCTGGGAGAGTCTCCAAGAAAGTCTGGGAACTCGTCTGAAATTCAGTACTTCTTATCATCCTCAGACAGACGGACAATCTGAGAGGACTATCCAGATCCTTGAAGATATGTTGAGGGCTTGCATGATTGACTTTGGGGGATCTTGGGAAGACCATCTTCACTTGGCTGAGTTTTCATATAACAACAGCTACCAGGCAAGTATTAAGATGGCACCCTTTGAGGCATTGTATGGTAGGAAGTGCCGATCACCGATTTGTTGGGATGAAGTCGGTGAGAGGAGTCTTTTGGGACCAGAGATTCTGATGCAGACTACAGAGAAAGTCAGGGTTATCAGAAATCATCTCAGGGCTGCTCAGAGTAGGCAGAAGAGTTGGGCAGACACTCGGAGAAGGCCATTGGAGTTCCAGGTTGGAGATCATGTATTCTTGAGGATATCACCTACCAAGGGAGTGATCCGGTTCGGTGCTCGTGGGAAGCTAAGTCCAAGGTATATTGGCCCATTCGAGATCCTGGATCGTGTGGGAGATGTGTCCTATAGATTGGCATTACCGCCATCTGTGGACGGGGTGCATAATGTCTTCCACGTGTCTCAGTTGAGGAAGTATGTCAGGGATGACAGCCATATTCTGGATCATTCCGAGCTGGAGCTACAACCGGATTTATCATACCAAGAACAGCCGTTGGCCATTCTGGATAGGAGTGTCAAGACATGAAGAACAGAGCTATTCCATTGGTATTGGTGTCATGGAACAGGCATGCGCCAGGAGAGGCCACTTGGGAGCGTGAGGACGCTATCCGGGAGCATTATCCTCTACTTTTCACATCTTGATTTGGTAAGACTCTTTTCTTCTACTCTTCTTACCGTTATCTTCCCTTGTATCCATATGTATCTATTGCTCTTCCTGTTATCTTTCACCTTATGAAATTTCGAGGACGAAATTGTAAGGTGGGTAGATTGTAATACCCCTCTCCGGAATACGTACTTGGTTACGTATTCAGTCTTCCGATCGTATTTTCCGATTTACCTTCCGTATTTGACCAATTTCAATTCCAAATATCATTTTCCAATATTTTAGATTTTATGTGATTTTCTGGAATTTTCTGGAATTAAAATGAATTTCTCCGAAAACGGTGTCGGCCAGTACCGCTGACCGATTTCCGAATTTTTATCTTCCAAACTGTTAGGAATTTTTAGAAAGTCCTTTAGACTTTATTGCTTAGAATCAATTTTCTTACTTATACACTTTTTCTGAGAATTTTATAAATTTATGAAAATTCTTTCGGAGTCGGTAAATAACTGATTCCGGGATTTTAATTAAAAATCTATACAGTATTTCTTCAAACGAATTTCACCATGAGTCTTCAAATATTTTCTTGATTTTTGGTAAAATTTTAGACCAATCCGAGATACTTGAATTTCGGACATTTTTTCAATTATTGCAAAATTCCAATTCCATTTCATTTCCACCTCATTTCCCACTCACCACTTCACCTAACCCCACTCACTCTCTCCCTCTCCCACAGCCGGCCAAGTGGCCAAGGAGAGGACACTCACCTCACCCCCCTTTTTACACAAAACCCCCTCTCATTCCCTTTAATTCCACCCTCTTTGCAAAATCCCAAATCCTATATAAGATTTCCCTTTCACTTTCAACCTTTTTCCTCCTCATTTCTTCACAAGAGAAGAGAAGCTCCACAATCTCCTTCTCCCTCTAGCAAAAACCCTAGCTCCATGAACCAATCTCTTCATCTCCACCTCAAGGCTTCAAGGACTTCCTCAAGGGCTTCACCTAGGGCTTCCTCAAGGACCTCAACTTCAACCATCATCCTCATCCTTGAATCAAGTCACAATTGAACCTATCCCAAGTGAGTATTTCACTCACCAAGACTTGTAATAGCCCTAGAGTACTTGTATCTACCCTATTGCACACCAGGTAACCTAAAACCACGAATTTAGTCATCAAAACACTTCCAGAATTTCTGTTCTGTGCACTGTTTTCCCCACGATTAGTCGACTTGACTTAGGACCTAGTCGACTAGAACACTTAGCTGAAACTTAGTTTTCTGGAAAAACCCAGTATTAGTCGACTTGCCCCAAATATTAGTCGACTAACAAACTCTCTGGAAACCCATATTAGTCGACTCCTGAATTCACCTAGTCGACTAATCCATCTTGGACCAGAAAACCCAACTTTCTGTATCAGCAGACTTAGTCGACTTAAGTGTCCATTAGTCGACTAGAACTCCCTATTAGTCGACTAACCTTCCTACCCTAGTCGACTAACTTTCCCTAAACAGAATTCTAACTCTCTGTATCCCAGTATTAGTCGACTAACCCTTACCCCTAGTCGACTAATCTGACTGTGTGTCATAGTTAATTTCCGTTCTGAATTTGGTTCTTATACTTGTTACATATGTATTATACCTTGCTTATTCATGCTTCAATACTGGCACAACATGACTTATTACTGAATGGATGTATCTCTTGTTACCTCATGACTTATTATTGCATATACTCGTTTCATGACATGTTAAACAATAATATCACCACTTATCATGCCATCTCTTAAAACTAAGCATGATACACTTGACTTTTACATAAAAAGCACCAACTTACATATGGTCGGGGGAAAATGCGGATATCGATACGTGTTCGTGTTTACAGTGGCTTTTAGGTATATATTGTACAATTACTGTTCCGGTCTTACCTGTGGTACTCCAGGGGACGAGGGGAGTGCTTTCTCCCTTTCCTGTTTACTGTCATGGACAAGGGCATACATAAGTCCCTCCTGTTTAGCCTTGCGGCAGGTTCCGTCTTCAAGCAACGGAACAATCCTGGGCGTGGTCCCGGGTATGCACGGGACCCACTGTAAACATAGTTCGTCGATACAACCGCTGTTTCCAATAACAACCTGTTTCACTAGGATATGGATCTATGTGCTCTGGGACGCTGGGTCACATAGCTAGATATACAAGTAAGACAAGTAATAATAATAAGACGTTAATTGTAGATTTGTTGCATATGATCTTACCTTATTGAGTTTACATCGCTTGTATTTCATTGCTATTTATTGCAACTTCATTTCCTTTATTCATGATCCTTATGTCACTTGACTATCTTTTATTTGTTATATATTGTCTTGACCTTTGGATTTGCATATTCAGATTCCGAGGCCTGGGTCGAAGTGGAGCCATCCACCGAAGATCAGGCTTTCTTTAGTGAGCAGGCAGATTAGCTCCGGTCCTCGTGCCAGACTCTTCCTTTTGGTTCACGGGATCTCCATCCATTTCGTGAGCATTTTTGTATTTTGGTTATATAGGATTCATTTTGGACTTGGGTTGTGATAAAGGACACTTGTAAAGTGATTTTGCTTGTCATAACTTGTATAACTTTGTATTTATCTTTTGTAAGTTGGCATATGAATATACCACGCTGTGTGTTGTACTCTGATACTTGTTGTACTTAATGCTTAGCGTATATAGAGTGGGGGCACCATCTGACCTACGTATATGCGTTGCAGTAACGTTTCCCGTATCATTGGGATCGGGGCGTTACAATAAATAGATGAACATTAAAAGCATGCAAATAAAATGGGAGTTAGAGAATGATACCAAAACCGATGAAGGTGCATCTCTAGTTCTCCAAACCACGGTGGTCCTCCCACCAAATCTCCTTGAGAGTGAAGCATCCAAATGGTTCTCTTTTAAGCTTAGAACGCATCCACCTCAAGGCACCAATACTCTCACGTGATGCGAGAGCTCCCACCTACATCAAAAGTCAAAGAGATGGTTTTTGGTACCCATTTTCCTTTTGGGTCCACGGGGGTTAGTATCCTTTCTAACCCAAACAAGATTAGTTGCTAAATTTTCATGATAAATGCGATCATAACAAATCTAGCAAGATGGCCTTTTCGACCACAATGTGTACATGTGTACACATGAGCATACATGTTATGGTTGTGTCCGTGGAAAGCACGTGTATGCCGTGATGGGTGTGCATGCAAAGATGGACCTTGTTTCTTGTGAACCAAGGTTTCCAAACGTGAATGATTCAATGTGCATTGGCTCAAAGTGGAGCCCAAACATTCAACACTTTTCTTCAAAACATTTATATCATTTTCAATAGTGAAAGATAAAGTGGAGCATGCAATAGGTGTGCAAGAAGAAGAAGAAGCTATACTAACATGGCACACATGAGAATCAATTTCTATTTTCAAAGATTCATTTTTCTTTAAAACTAAATCCAACTCTTTTGAAATTGAATCAATTTTTTTTTCAAAACAAGGTTATCTTTAAAAGTGAAATCCAATTTTGAAGATAAAATCTCATTGTGCTTCAAAATATCATCACAATCATTTTTGCGTTTTAAAACTTCAATCTCATTAAGGGCAAGGTCTAGTTGAGATCTTAGTGAGTCACGTTCACTAGTGATCTCTTCCTTCTCTTGCAAAACCAATTCAAAATTAGAACATAAATCCTTTAATTCATTTTTCAAAACAAGATTGTCCTCTTTTAAAAGATTGTGTTTTTTCATAAAATTTTCAAGCTTTTGAGCAAGTTCCAAATTCAATGTTTGAACTTCAAAACAACCATGACAATAGGAACTAGAGCTATCATCTAATTGAGTGTCCGATTGTACCTCAAGGGAGTTATTCCCTTGGACCATGAAGCAATGCTCTTCGGACTTTTCTCTCTTAGATCTCTCATCTTGTTGATAATCCTGGAAGCTCGGGAGACGTCAATAAGCTCCAAACTGCAAAAGCCGAGTCATAATGATCAAACACCGGTAAAAGATGTTCACTAAGAGATGCTCTAAGTGCTCTAAGTGCTAATGCATTAGCTTTTTTATGCTTGCTACTATTAGGGAATGATTCCATAGTGGAGGCTTGATAAACTAGATGACCTAGTGATTTTAAATATCTACTCATATTGGCCTTCCAAGCATCAAGTCTAATATGGTCAAACATAGGAGGGCTATCCATGAGAGCAAACTAAATGAGTGCAAATGAACAATGCAAATGAAGATTAGCAAACCAAGATCTCACTCCTAGGTGGTTAAACCTAAATATCAGGAGCGCTAGCTCTGATACCAATTGAAAAGTCACCTAGAGGGGGGGTGAATAGGTGATATGGCTAATCTATGGACTAAATGCGGAATTTAAAAACTTAATGCAAATTACACTCAAGTGTGATCAACAAATGATTCACACACAACCAAGCTAAGCAAATATGAATGCACAATATGAATAGTTTGAAGGCACAAAGTAAAGAGAGAGATAGAGAGAGTCAATGGATCAAGCGCAAACAACAAGATATGTTTCGAGGTTCGAGCACCCAGCTCTACATCCCCGCCTTCACCCAGAAGGATTTTAAGTCCACTAGCTTGTCCACAAAGGACTCCCACAAAGGGAACCTCCACTGAGGATTTGGGGCAATCACAATACAAGGAGTACCCAACTCCTCTCCTTACAAACACAACCTCCACTTGAGGCACAACTTCAACCAACAAACAATCACCTGACAACTTGAGGGATTAGCACTAGCCAAGCAAGGATCACCTCGCAACTTGAGGATACAAACCACTTGCACAAACACCCTCCTCAACCCAAGAGGAAAAGCACAAAGCAAAGTACATAGAGGGTTTACAACTTGGTAGTTCAACAAGCAACCACAAACAATCTCTTCTCCCACACAAAAATCCTATAGAATGAGATAGTAGATTTTAGCTCAAGTGTGGAGAAAACCAATGGAATGGAAATCAGAATCACAAAGAAAATCCTTGGGAAAATAATAGAAATCAAGATAGTGAAGTTCAATTAAAAGCTTTTTCCCAAAAACCCTCTTCTTTGATTTTCCAAACCCTAGCAAAAACTCCAAATAGATTGTTCAATATGAGTTCAAAACTTCTTTTAATTGCAGCAAAAACACCAGAGAGTATGAAAAAATTCGCACCAAAAATCTTAGAGAAAAACTCTTGCAAATGGGGTATTTATAGGCAAATCTGGAAACTAGCCGTTGGCAGCAGATTTTGCCAAAATTACACTGCGGTCGACCGGCCCGGTTGACCGTCCAACGGTCAATTTTTGACCGTCGACAGCTGCCGGTCGACCGCCCCCGTCGACCCAAGCAAACAGAGAGCAACTGCTCTCAGTCGGTCGACCGGCACGGTCGACCGGCTACAAGCGTAGCCAGCGTGCACATATCCGTGCACGTCGGTCGACCCGGACGGTCGACCGGCTACATGGTGCGGTCGACCGTTCCGGTCGACCGACCTAGCCTGGCAGACACTCTTCTAGTCAGCAAAAACATGAAATTTTTAATCCTAAAAATCTCATTAAATCTCTAAAAATCCACAAAAATAGTTTTATCATTTTGCGTTGATATATAAACATGTGGTAAAAAGTTTAGCTCAAATATCATCAATAAGGACTATTTTTGTGTTATAGAGATTTTGCCAAAAACCAAAAACTATATTTTCTAAAACTTGGATCTTTGAGTAGAAATATATTTTGTCTAAAACTCATCCAAATACAAAAGATGATATTTAAACATTTTGAAACATGATGCATATGGATAGAAATCCAATATACATGAAACATATACATATCATAGTTTTTGTCCTTAATTCCACAATATGTTTTGTTAGAAATACTAAAACATAAAACACATGAATAAGTAAGTCAAAACTAAGTTTGTCTAGGAAGTTGAAGCATGCATGTATATAGAACAAATCTAATATACATTAAACCATGTAAACTTGTTTTGATCTATCTATTCATGAAATAAAGATCGGTAAACCAAACCGAAAACCAAAATATGAAACGTGTGTGTTGTGAACTTGAGCATATCATACTATTCTAATCTTTACAATTTGGATCTAAACACAAAACTAAACTATGGTACCGATGTCTTCTTGTAGAGCGCAATCTCCAAGCCGACTCGATCCAAAACTCCTTGATCCACCGAACAATTTGCTATATATAATCTTTGACGCTCAGGCTCTTGAATCAACATGTGGGTAGCTTCCAAATCATCTTATTGAAGCTAATCACCAACTAATAACTTGACTAATGATCTGAAACTAAAATCACAAGATTATTAGTACACATAACTATATGAGTTAATCATCATCAAAACTAGAGTGGAAGGCCTTTGGGCCAACAATATGATCGATCAAGGCAAAGTATGATGGATGAATAGTGAGATGCACACAATATATCACAAGTATCACAAGCTTGAAGTAATAGCACAAAGAAAGAAACAAGATCACAAGCAAGTAATTGAAAGCAATATAGTGCAAGAGAAATTTAAAGCAAGAATTGACACAAGGCAATCGCAAACACAAGATATTTGTTTCGAGGTTCGAGCCACCGCTCTACTCCCTGCCTTCACCTCCGTGAAGGGTTTCCACTATCCACCGAGGACGATTACAATGGTCTACCGAAGACCCGAGCACCGAGCTCCACCAAGTACAATAACCTCTACCGAAGAGGTGTCTCCACAGAACAAGAAGGTCACAAGAACAAGAGTGATCACAACAAGATCACCAAACTCTTTTACAACACTCTCACTCTTTTTACAACTTCACTATAGAATGAGTTAGGGATTTTTGGCTCTATGAAGTGTAGTGAGAAAAACTCAGTTGTAGAGATGATTTTTGCAAAGAACACAACTGAAAAACTAGCTCAAGAAAGAGTTGGAAATGGAGAGCTTAAACACTTTTCTTTTCTCTTTGAAAACTTTGAAAACTTGAGGATTTTTTCTTAGTATTTTGCAAGAGAGTCTTCTCCTCTATTTATATGGAGAGAAATGGGTTTAAAACAATTTATTTAGAGTTTATTTGCTCTGAAAAAGTCCTGAAAAACCCTGAAAAATTTGCCAAAAGCAGTCTGAAAAACAGATTTCAGAATTGCACAAAAGAGGAAAGAGCCGTTGGGCTGCAGCAGGCTTGGCGGTCGACCGGGCCGGTCGATCGCCAGCTCAGCTGGCAAAGAGCCGTTGGCTCCGGTCGACCGGTCGGGTTGACCGTGCAAAGAAGAAAACATAGTTCTCTACGGGCGGTCGACCGGGGCGGTCGACCCAGAAAACCCGAGAGCAACTGCTTATAGTCGGTCGACCCGGCGGTCGACCGACAGACGTGCACAAACGTGCACGTCTTGGCACTGGCGCCGGTCGACCGGCCGGTCGGCCGGTCAGCCTGAAACAGGAAAAACAGTAATTTTTTTGACTTAGAAAACTTTGTAAAAATAGTTTTGGGTTTGAACAAACTTAAGTAACATGCTAGTAGGAGTATATATACATGATCTAAACATGATATTTATTTTGTAAAACTTAGGGTCATGTAAATATCTACTAAGGCATGAAACCAAATTTAAAACATGAAAACTTAAATACAAGACTCATATTTTAACAAAACCAAATTGTGTATGTGTATCCTAGAGCCAATATCCAACACTCAAACTTTAACATTCTATTCTTACAATGATTCTAAAGACTTCAAGTTCTTCAAGAGGGCTTTCACCATATGATCTTCAAAACTTGATTTTTGAGCCCAAATTGAGTTGACTTGAGTCCAAAGCACCTTCCTTTAGGGAAGAATCCTTCTAGTTGAGTTAGAATCCTGAAACACACTTAAACAATAAACAATATTAGTACAAATAACTAATATGTTTTGTAATCATCAAAACACACTAAAAACGGTGATTGTAACCTTGGGCCAACACATTCATTTTTCAATAATGAAATATAACTATCCAAAATAGGTGGTTCATGTTCAATATAGGGATGGGAATCAGTGTTGGCTTCGGAATTGGGTTCAAATCGGGTAAGGATAACGGAGTCAGCATAGATTCAAACAGTGAAACTAAATCACAATATTGAGAATTGGTATCACATTCATCTTCAAGTTCAGTCTCATTAAAATAAAAACTTACCAATTTGTCAATGGGCTGGTATTAGTCATATTCAAAGTTTTGTGGTGAAATTGAATCTTAGTCTTAGTTTTTAAAATATCATGATTCTTGGTTTCCATCAATATGGCTAAAAGTATCGGGAATAGTCATGGATTGGGTAGGGAGAGTTTTCTTATTCCTATGCATGTTTTCCAATCGACTAGTCTTACTTCTATCATATCAATGCACTGGGTCAAGTAATCTTCGCTTTGATTCATGGATTCCATACTCTCTTCGAAGTCAAAAGGTTCTTCTTGTTATGGTGGGACTTGAAAGTTGAAGTAGAGACCTTGGATTTGGGAATTGTTTGGGAGAATTGAGTCCATTTGAATTTGCAAGTCATCTGGACTCAAGGAAGATTTCGAAACTCTTTTCTAACAAGATTTTTCTTCTATACGTTGGTCTTGGTATGAAGTATATGAAGCTGTTTGTTGGTAAGATTTTTGATAGTAAGACTCGGGGAGTTGCATCCCCACTGACTTGATGAAGGGTTGAAAAGATTATCCCAATCTTGTTCATAACACTGGGATTAGGGATATATTGATTCAGATATTGATTTGGTTGGTTAAGTTATGAAATATCGCGTTGATATCTCTAAATTGAAAGAGGTTGGGGTAAAATATGATTTGAGTTATAATTAGAATAATTATAATTATAATTTGTTTCACAAGAACAAAAAAACAAACAAATAAACAAACAAGAAAACAAAGAAAAATCTAGCCTATGTTAGGGTTGACCTTAGACCTAGACGACTTCTAACTAGTTGACTGGCCATCAGAGGTATATTGCAGCAATCTGACCACAAGTTAATCAGCCAGATAGGGGCAAGACCAGTGGAGGTATTCATGCTTGAACAACATGCCTAATTATACCAAACCACTGTTCTTCGAGGTTCGCCTCTCAATCCCTAACTTTCGACACCGATTTGATGAGAGTCAAACTCTAACAATCCCCCTTAGGTCAATCTCCTATTGAGTCTGAGATGTCTCTAGGGCAACATCTACTCATTTTAATTAGGCTGGGTTAGTGAGTGAGTAGATGATTTTTGGGCTTAGAAAGGGTAATGACTTTCCCACCTTATATTGTTTAACGGTTTATGCCCTTAGATTATTTTCGTGCGAGTGTACAAGTATATAGCAAAATGAATACATTCAAGCAATATATATCACCCAAAATGTGTTTCCTAATGCTACATGCTATACACACGTACCTTTTCTCCAACACTCTTCAACAGTAATGTAAAGAAATGAAATAGACAAATGCCCTAAAATGTAAAGTCTAAACCGTTTTTAGAATTAACAAACACCAATTTACTGTTAAGGTTAGAACAGTCTGCAAGGTAAGTTAAATTAAGAAATTAAATACTGCAGATGACTATACCTTGCAATTCAGGTAACCTGCAACAAAGCAGACTAGTAGTCCTTCTCACTTTGTCGCGGAAACGCGGCTCGTGGCAAAAGTTGGGTTCCCTGAGATCTGCTTTCAAGAGCAGAGGCTTATGTATTCTATATGTCTACTGCAGCTCTTTGTTTTCTGAAATTAGCCCATGCACACCAAAACAGAGAAGAAAAAAAGGATTAATTCATTAAAGAAAATCGAAAAGAAAGTAAACTTACCGTTCCCCCCGGCAACGTGCCAAAATTTTGATCGAGCTAAATCTGCATAGAAAAATACAAAATTTTAAAATAGTGTTAGATTCTCAATTCTACCGTGTAGCCTAGGCTAACGGGTCATGATCCACAGGGAGGGACAATGATGGAAGCCTTGTATAAGTTTCTTCTTTTAAGTTTACAAAAAGCAAGTTTAAAATTTCTCTTCTCAGTTTTAAAAGAAAATAAACATAGTTAAAGCTAATCTTAGTTAAAAGAAATCTAAAAAGAAGGTGAGTTTGTTATTAAAAAGAAAAGAAAAATGAGTTTAAAGAAAAAGAAATAAAAAGAGAAAGTGTTGGTTTTAAAAATTGTTATATTATCTAAGAAAGAAAGATAGAAAAGAGATAAAGGAAGAAGACTTACCTCTGTTGTAGATTAAACATACCATGATTCGATGCGAAGTAATGTAAAGCAAAATAAGTAATAAAAAGCAGCAATTGATTGGATCGAGTACATTGAAAAAAAGGCTAAGAATTATTTTGGCTATCACATCAATACAACTCTCTGAGGAATGTTACATTCATTGTCACTCTAAATACAACTCTTCCTTTCCTTCTCTCATGTAACTCTCTCTAATCTAAAATAAAAATAAAAATTACATTGAAAAGAAATAAAAACTTAAACTAAACTAAACTAAATCTCTCTACTGGAGTTCATACCTCTGCCTTCTGAATATGCAGGTATTTATAGGAGAAATAGGATAGGGATAAGAGTACAGAGATAGGAGGAGCAAACGCCCCACAGATTTGAATAGATAACCACAAAAACGCAGCTTTTGGCGCAATTTTGTAGCAATATCTGGACGTAGGGCCAGGATCTGGGGGCCGATTGTTTGTTGATTCACCCTGTATCCTTTATCCAATTGGAATTTCAGTTTCTGCTTTGGATTTTGACGATACATACTTTGATCTTCAGCTCAACCATTGGGTCTTCAAAAATCCATTTTTACTTGCATTTTGATTTGTATTATCTCATCTGATATACCCGATCTTCAGATAATATTATTTCTAGAACCTCTAGATTTGAAATGATTCCCGTTGATTTGAATTTTTGGATTTAATTGGATAAATCTATCAATCTCTCTCTTCTTCATTAATTACATTGTACGCCACGAATATGAAAATACATTAAATAGCATTTTATTAAAGAATAAATATAGAAATGTGACACATATGATATGAAAACATGTAATTCAGGTGTACGATCACAACCCTTTAGCGAAGAGATGTTACTTTGGTCATGTGGGCAGACCGGACCCAAATATTATCTCCAACCTTAGAAGATTGTATCGACATTCACTAGGAATAATCGAGAGTGACAAGCCAAGTTGAGCCAGACTAGCTGATTGACTCTCCGGGAGCTCATCATAGACAGGCGATTTGAATCGAATCCCGTACGCTTCTAAGGAAGCCGAACTTTCTTTTTGGAGATTCTGTCGATGAGGATGCAAAAGTGATGTACGACAGTAGCTGCAAATGGCTTCGTCAGCTTGGGAATGATGATTCTTTCTCCCGGACATGGTCAGGATATTCTCCTTGTCATCCATTCAATTGATGTCCCTCCATTGATCAATGGAGTAATAACAGACAAAGGTGCATTCAGGAATTTCCCTCGAGTTGATCTCCCATCGTACTGCAATACCGGCAAGGCATGACAGGAATATAGTCGAATTGCTAACAAGTTCATTAAAGGCAGAGTTCCTAGGTGAGACTCCTCATCAAGCAGCAACTTTTATCAACCAATTCATGGCCGTAAAGGTGACTTCCCAAAGGCTAATTTCGGGCATTGAGACGGGTCTATTCCTCTAACAAATACTGCGGCTCAGGATGGTGGGCTTTGTCCTTGAAGATTTGAAGGAAGAGCTGATACAGGCCATCCTCTACAATGCAGTCAGGCCGTCCAATATGCCATCTCGCAGAGCAATCATTATTTTTTCGCCATGCTGGAGCGCTACAACACAAAGACGTGTACATTCTTCACTCCGGTCGGAGAGATGGGGTTCGCTTTACACGAGACGTAAGAAGTCTCAGGGTTAGCAATGGGGGATATCTTATATTAAGAATATCTCTCGTTGACTAAGAAGTTGCACGTGATAGAGGAGAGTGCTCCCCTGGTGTACGTGACGTACTAGAAAGTACTGTGCCACTTCCACATTTATGCTGAGATTACTGGGTTGAGATTTGAAGGGGTTAGATAAATGGCCTGGGCGAACTATCTTTTCAATAGTCAGGGAGATAAAGCTGACTGACTGTCTCGTCTAGTGCCAAGCACGGATGTAGAGATCAAGGAGAGGATCAGTGCATCAATAAGTGATCGGGCGGAACAAGCACTTGAAAATGTGTGTTTTATGAAATCAATGAAAATGCGTATGTGTGCATGTTACCTCGATACTTTCGTTATAGCATTGGCTCAACGGGTCGAATTCACAGGGACGGGAGGCGATAAAAGCATTAACAGTTTTTATTCACGCCGGTTGTTAACAAGTTCTTCTTTGTTAAAGAACAAGAAAAGGAAAAAAAATAAATCCTGAAGTGATAGATGGAGAAAGCGATGAAAACGGCGATGTGATAACAAATAAAAAATGATGGTGAAGAAAATATAACAAAGGCGAACTAAGAAAGCGGTGAAGACATTGATGGGAATATGATAAAAAAGATTTTGGAAATGATTTTCAAAACAAAGATAAAAGGAAACTCATGGCTACTAACTACTAATTGCTCCACTAACCATACTAACCTCTTAGTGATAGTTGCCTCACATGGATCCTTGGCCATCACTAATCCTTGGCTTCAAGAGACGATACAGAGAATGGCCCACAAGAAGGTTCTTCTACATTCAAACAACACATCCATACCACACAACAAGTTGCAAGCTACTATTAATTCATCAAAACTAGTTAGAGGTGAGCACGAAATAAAGAAGACATTGCAAGTTAGGAAGTTAGTGGGTTAGGTGTTAGAAATGTTAGAATGTTAGAATCCATCATCATGAGCTATCAATGGCTCTTGCAAGAGTAAAGCCTTGTAGAGCCTACTAGATTCATGTGGATTATCAAGTAAGTGGTTAGATGGTTAGTGGTTAATAGTTAGATTATCATGAGAAGAAAAGATTAGCCAAGCATCATGTAGAAGATGGAGAACATTACAATGGAGAAGAAAGGAAACACTTTTACATAGATTGTCACCATCTATTACATCAATATCTCTCTATCTCTCTCTGAATCTCTCTGCCCTACTACAAGACCTAAAAACAAATGAAAATACCAAATAAAGAAGAAGAACACCTATACTACCCTACACTAAAAGATAAAAAACCGAGCCTAAATCCAAATCTGCTTGCATTCTGCCAAACCTTGCCTTATTTATAGGCAAAAGGAGGTTCCAGAAGACGAGACGTGGCCACGCGTCAAAGGTCAACGCGTGGCCACACCACCTTGCCGCGAAAACACGGCTATTACCGCATTTTCGTGAAAATACCAGGGACCTAGGTCCCTGGTGTGAAAATACTGTTGGCCCAAAGGCCTTCCACTCTAGTTTTGATGATGATTAACTCATGTAGTTATGTGTACTAATAATCTTGTGATTTTAGTTTCAGATCATTAGTCAAGTTATTAGTAGGTGATTAGCTTCAACAAGATGATTTGGAAGCTACCCACATGTTGATTCAAGAGCCCAAGCGTCAAAGATCATATATAGCACTTGCTCGGTGGATCAAAGAGTTTTGGATCGAGTCGGCTTGGAGATTGCGCTCTACAAGAAGACATCGGTACTATAGTTTAGTTTTGGTTTTAGATCCTAATTGTAAAGATTAGAATAGTATGATAAGCTCAAGTTCACAACACACATGTATCATGTTTTGGTTTTCGGTTTTTGGTTTAACCGATCTTGGTTTGCATGAATAGATATTATATCAAACAAGTTTACATGGTTTAATGTATATTAGATTTGTTCTATATACATGCATGCTTCAACTCTTAGACAAACTTACTTTGATATACCTATTTCATGTGTTTTAGGTTTTGTGTTTTTACAAAACTTATTTTGGAATTAATGACAAAAACTATGATATGTATATGTTTCATTTATATTGGATTTCTATCCATATGCATCATGTTTCAAAATGATTAAATATCATGTTTTTGTATTTAGAAGAGTTTTAGACAAAATGTATTTTCTACTCAAAGATCCAAGTTTTAGAAAATACAGTTTTTAGTTTTTGGCAAAATTTCTATAACACAAAAATAGTCCTTATTGATTGATATTTGAGCTAAAATTTTTACCACATGTTTATATATCAATGCAAAATGATAAAACTATTTTTGTGGATTTTTAGAGATTTAATGAGAATTTTTAGGATTAAAAATTTCAGGTTTTTGCTGCCAGAACAGTGTCTGCCAGGCTAGGTCGGTCGACCGGAACGGTCGACCACACCATGTAGCCGGTCGACCGTCCGGGTCGACCGACGTGCACGGAGACGTGCACGCTGCTACACTTGTAGCCGGTCGACCGTTCCGGTCGACCGACTGAGAGCAGTTGCTCTCTGTTTGTTTGGGTCGACCGGGCAAAATTGACCGTTGGACGGTCGACCGTGCGATCGACCGGCAGGGTATTTCTGGCAGTTCTGCTGCCAACGGCTATTTTCCAGATTTGTCTATAAATACCCCATTTGCAAGAGTTTTTCTCTAAGATTTTTTTGTGCGAATTTTTCCATACTCTCTGGTTTTTGCTGCAATCAAAATAGGTTTTTGGATTCAAATTGAACAATCTTTTTGGTGTTTTCATTAGGGTTTGAAAAATCAAAGAAAAGGGTTTTGGGAAAAGCTTTTGAATTGAACTTCTCTATCTTGGTTTCATTTATTTCCCAAAGTTTTTCTTTGAGTTGCTGGTTTCAAATCCCTTGGTTTTCTCCACACTTGAGCTACAATCTACTATCTTTTCTATAGGATTTTTGTGTGGGAGAAAGAGATTGTTTGTGGTTGTTGTATTGACCACCAAGTTGTAAACCCAATCTTTGTTTGGCTTTGTGCCTTTGGGTAGTATCCCTCAAGTGGTGAGGTGATCCTTGTTTGCTTTGTGCTAATCCCTCAAGGTGTGAGGTGATTGTTGTTGGCTTGGTGCTTTTGCCTCAAGTGGAGGTTGTGATTGTGTAACTGGTTGTACTCCTGTGGAGTGGGTACTTCTTGTAAGGGTCCTAGGTGGACGAGCTAGTGGAAATCCTTCGTGTGTCGAAGGCGGGGATGTAGAGCTGGGTGCTCGAACCTCGAGAACATATCTTGGTGTTTGCGTTTGATCTATTGGCTCTCTCTCTATCTCTTTCTTTAATTTGTGCCTTGCATTTCTATTCATATTGCTCATTCATATTTGCTTGGCTTGGTTGTGTGTGCATCACTTGTTGGTCACACTTGAGTGTATTGCATAAAGTTTTTAAATTCCGCATTTAGTTCACAGTTTAGCATTGTCACCTATTCACCCCCCTCTAGGTGACTTTTCAATTGGTATCAGAGCTAGTGCTCCAGATATTTAGGTTTAACCACCTAGGAGTGAGATCTTGGTTTGCTAATCTTCTTTTGTATTGTTCATTTGCACACATATAGTTGCACTTATGGCTAGCCCTCCCATGTTTGACCATTTTAGACTTGATGCTTGGAAGGCTAATATGACTAAACATTTAAAAGACCTAGGACATCTAGTTTATCAAGCCATTACCATAGAATCCCTCCCAAATAGTAGCAAGCATAAGAAGGCCAATGCATTAGCACTTAGAGCATCTCTAAATGAATTTCTTTTACCCGTTTTTGATCACTATGATTCGGCTTTTGCAGTTTGGAGCATCTTGACGTCTCCCGAGCTTCCAAGGATAATTAACAAGATGAGGAGATCTAAGAGAGAAAAGTCCGAAGAGCAATGCCTCATGGTCTAAGGGAAGAACTCCCTTGAGGTACAATCGAATTCTCATATTGATGATAGCTCTAGTTCCTATTGCCATGGTTGTTTTGAAGTTCAAACTTTAAATATGGAACTTGCTCAAAAGCTTGAAAATTTGTTGGAAAAACATGATTTGTTGAAAGATGATAATCTTGTTTTGCAAAATGAATTAAAAGATTTGTGTTCTAACTTTGAATTGGTTTTGCAAGAAAAGGAAGAGATTGCAAGTGAATGTGACTCACTTAAATCTCAACTTGAACTTGTTTTAAAGGAAAATGAATTTTTGAAAAAAAAAATGATTGTGATGATGTTGTAAAGCACAATGAGATTTTATCTTCTAAATTGGATCTTGTTTTTAAAGAAAATCTCACCTTGAAAAATGATATTGATTCAATTACTAAAGAATTGGATTGGGTTTTGGTTAAAAATAATTCTTTGCAAAAAGAGATTGATGTTTGCCATGCTAGTGTAGCTTCTTGTTCTAGCACACCCATTGCATGCTCCACTTTGTCTTCCACTATTGAACATGATATAAATATTTTGAAGAAAAGTGTTGAATGTTTGGGCTCCACTTTGAGCCATTGTGCCATGAACCACACTCGTTTGGAATCCTTGATTCGCAAGAAACAAGTTTCAACCTTGCATGCACACCCAACACGGCATACACATGCTCATCACGGACACAATCATAACATGTATGCTCATGTGTACACTTGTACACATTGTGGTCGAAAAGGCCATCTTGGTAGATTTTGCTATGATCGTTTACATGTTGAAAATTTAGCAACTAATCTTGTTTGGGTTAGGAGAGATACTAACCCCCGTGGACCCATAAGGAAATGGGTACCAAGATCCACCTCTTTGATGTTTGATGCAGGTGGAGGCTCTCGCATCACGTGAGAGTTTTGGTGCCTTGAGGTGGATGCGTTCTAAGCCTAAAAGAGAACCATTTGGATGCTTCACTCTCAAGGGGATTTGGTGGAAAGGACCACCATTGGTTTGGAGAACTAGAGATGCACCTTCATCGGTTTTGGTATCATTCTCTAACTCCCATTTTTATTTTGCATGCTTTTAATGTTCATCTATTCATAGCATGTTTTATTTCATTATTCATTATGCTTATGTCATGTTGATTAGATTAGTGTTATACATGTTTAGTTACTTGAGCACCCATGCTTTATATGGATCTTATTTTTGTGTTCTCACCTTATTTAGAACTAACATGTATGCCCTAGATCTAATACACATACATTTGCATTATGACCATTTGGATGTTTATGATTGTATGATTTTTGTTTTGATGACTCATGTTTTAGTATGATATTTGCCATGTTTATTAGACTTATGCTTTACATGAATAGCAATTTGAGACACCCATTTTGTGTTCTCATAGTTGATTAACTATCATGTTCATCATAGTTTAATAACATATGTATTTGCATGATAATCATGTTTACGACACTAGTATAAATCCTAGTCTAAGTGATTTGTGTTTTGTTTCTATGCTTTATGCCTTGATTACATGTTTAGATGTTAGTTTTCATTAAAACTAGAAGATTTATACTTGTACAACGAATGAGCTACAAATAGACCTTTATATATGTTTGTGCTTGAACGCTCATTTGTATTCATTTGATGTACTAGTATAGTCTAGTTTTGATGATTCTTACATTTGACTTGTATTCACTATTTTACATGTTTTGTTTTAACTTCATGTATATGTCCTTCTTGTCCAAACTATCATTTATACATATACATCCTTGAGCCACGTGCCTTCATGCATATACTTTTGTGGACTCATTGTGTTTAGGATATGTATGTATACCTTAGTTTGTACATGACATACATATGCCTTGAAGTTTAAATCATGTTTTGATGATTTTCATGTTTGCTAGATGATTTCACATTTATGATAAAATTCATATTTTTTTAAGATGATTTCAATTGGTGATTTCACATCTTAGATGAGTTTCATGTTTTTACTATTGAGCTTGATTGTCCATTTTCATGTTGATATGTTTCTCACAACACTTGTACACTCACCTTATTTAATGTTTTCTCATGACTTAGTTTTCATGAGTACAAATTATGCTATATGGATTTTGAGTGTTTTAGTACCATGTGGTTTTACATGTGTCTTCATGAAAAATATTTTTGTTATTCCTTATTTGAAGAATCTCGTACTAGTTAATTCATATAACTAGTTGTGATATTCTTCCTTGGTAGTAGTTTTTAAACATACTATATTTGCAAATCTATTTTTGAAAACCCCTACCATCCAAGGGTGGTTGGATGGGAGATCATGTTCATATTTACTTTAAAATGAAAACCATTTGATACTTGAACCATGATTGGGAGGTATAGGAATATGAGATATACACTTGATCTTATTGTTGTTTCAATTGGTATCATTGAATTCTTTCAATTGGTATCAATCCTAACATTTCTTGTATACTCATATATTTTCGTATATGTATGCTTGCATTTCAAAGAATATCAATTCCATTGGTATCCACTTTTCATACATATATATATGTTTTATTTGTGCTTATTATATCCCTATATCTTTAAGCACAAATCTTGTTTATGATGATAAGCTTGAGCTTCAACTTTATTTCAATTGATTTAGTTTTCAATTGGTATCTTATTTCAAGCCTTATCATAGTTTTTATTGGTATTTCATAAGGGGGAGAAAATCTTGTATTTCTTCTTTCAATTGATTTTTAGTATTCCACTCCCTTGCTTTATGATAGAAAATAATTTCAATTGGCAATAGTTGCAATTGGTATCAAAATCATATGTGTTTATATGTTTAATACTTTGGTATTAAAGATCTATGTTTATTTTCAATTGGTATAGTTTCATTTTTAATTGGTATCAATATGCACTTCCTTGACACACTTTCTTCTAATTGGTATCATATTTGTGTTTAGACAAAAAGGGAGAACATCCCTTGTTTTTGATTCCTTGATTTGAATATAAAAGGAATATGTTTTCATCAGTTTTGTTTTTAAACCCCTTTGTTGATGATTGACAAAAAGGGGGAGAAGAATTTGAGTTTATATGCATGTTTGCATATGCATATGTTTTATGTTTTTAATGTTTTTATTAAGTTCAATTGGTATCCAAAGCATTATTTAAAGAACATGTTTAGTTTGTTTAGTTTTGGTATCAAGAGCTTGTATAAGAGTTTTGGTATCAAGAGCTTGTATAAGAGATCATTAGTTTTGTTTTGCATATATTGTGTTTAATTGGTATCTAGAGTATGTTATGTTTAGTTTAATTGGTATCAAGAGCATGTTTATTTTTTAAAAGATTTTCATTGGTATCAAGAGCATGTTTATTTGTTTTTGCTAATAATTGGTAACAAGAGCATGTTTATTTGTTTTTGCTAATTGGTATCTAGAACATGTTTATTTGTTTTATAATTTCATTGGTATCTAGAGCCATTCATTAGTTGTTTATCCTATGCATGAGTTAAGGGGGAGCTTCTTTGAAGCTTAACTTTAATCCATGCATATATAACTCCATGAGTTTTGTCATCATCAAAAAGGGGGAGATTGTTGGCCCAAAGGCCTTCCACTCTAGTTTTGATGATGATTAACTCATGTAGTTATGTGTACTAATAATCTTGTGATTTTAGTTTCAGATCATTAGTCAAGTTATTAGTAGGTGATTAGCTTCAACAAGATGATTTGGAAGCTACCCACATGTTGATTCAAGAGCCCAAGCGTCAAAGATCATATATAGCACTTGCTCGGTGGATCAAAGAGTTTTGGATCAAGTCGGCTTGGAGATTGCGCTCTACAAGAAGACATCGGTACCATAGTTTAGTTTTGAGTTTAGATCCTAATTGTAAAGATTAGAATAGTATGATAAGCTCAAGTTCACAACACACACGTATCATGTTTTGGTTTTCGGTTTTTGATTTAACCGATCTTGGTTTGCATGAATAGATATTATATCAAAACAAGTTTACATGGTTTAATGTATATTAGATTTGTTCTATATACATGCATGCTTCAACTCTTAGACAAACTTACTTTGATATACCTATTTCATGTGTTTTAGGTTTTGTGTTTTTACAAAACTTATTTTTGGAATTAATGACAAAATTATGATATGTATATGTTTCATGTATATTGGATTTCTATCCATATGCATCATATTTCAAAATGTTTAAATATCATGTTTTTGTATTTAGAAGAGTTTTAGACAATGTATTTTCTACTCAAAGATCCAAGTTTTAGAAAATACAGTTTTTAGTTTTTGGCAAAATTTCTATAACACAAAAATAGTTCTTATTGATTGATATTTGAGCTAAACTTTTTACCACATGTTTATATATCAATGCAAAATGATAAAACTATTTTTGTGGATTTTTAGAGATTTAATGAGAATTTTTAGGATTAAAAATTCCAGGTTTTTGCTGCCAGAACAGTGTCTGCCAGGCTAGGTCGGTCGACCGGAACGGTCGACCGCACCATGTAGCCGGTCGACCGTCCGGTCGACCGACGTGCACGGAGACGTGCACGCTGCTACACTTGTAGCCGGTCGACCGTTCCGGTCGACCGACTGAGAGCAGTTGCTCTCTGTTTGTTTGGGTCGACCGGGGCGGTCGACCAGCAGCTGTCGACGGTCAAAATTGACCGTAGGACGGTCGACCGTGCGGTCGACCGGCAGGGTATTTCTGGCAGTTCTGCTGCCAACGGCTATTTTCCAGATTTGTCTATAAATACCCCATTTGCAAGAGTTTTTCTCTAAGATTTTTTGTGCGAATTTTTTCATACTCTCTGCTGTTTTTGCTGCAATCAAAAAAGGTTTTTTGATTCAAATTGAACAATCTTTTTGGTGTTTTCATTAGGGTTTGAAAAATCAAAGAAAAGGGTTTTGGGAAAAGCTTTTGAATTGAACTTCTCTATCTTGGTTTCATTTATTTCCAAAGTTTTTCTTTGAGTTGCTGGTTGAAAATCCCTTGGTTTTCTCCACACTTGAGCTACAATCTACTATCTTTTCTATAGGATTTTTGTGTGGGAGAAAGAGATTGTTTGTGGTTGTTGTATTAACCACCAAGTTGTAAACCCAATCTTTGTTTGGCTTTGTGCCTTTGGGTAGTATCCCTCAAGTGGTGAGGTGATCCTTGTTTGCTTTGTGCTAATCCCTCAAGGTGTGAGGTGATTGTTGTTGGCTTGGTGCTTTTGCCTCAAGTGGAGGTTGTGATTGTGTAACTGATTGTACTCCTGTGGAGTGGGTACTTCTTGTAAGGGTCCTAGGTGGACGAGATAGTGGAAATCCTTCGTGTGTCGAAGGTGGGGATGTAGAGCTGGGTGCTCAAACCTCGAGAACATATCTTGGTGTTTGCGTTTGATCTATTGGCTCTCTCTCTCTCTATCTCTCTCTTTACTTTGTGCCTTGCATTTCTATTCATATTGCTCATTCATATTGCTTGGCTTGGTTGTGTGTGCATCACTTGTTGATCACACTTGAGTGTATTGCATAAAGTTTTTAAATTCCGCATTTAGTTCACAGATTAGCATTGTCACCTATTCACCCCCCCTCTAGGTGACTTTTCAAATACCAGGGACCTAGGTCCCTGGTTTTGGTGCGGGGATGCACGGCGCTTCGGGGACCTTCTAGATATTCTCCGATTCGGGTATTTTCATCCGTATATTCGTCTGACGTGTGCAAGTGTCTAAGTTCAATGTATCTTCTAGAAGATCCCTTTCTTGGCCTCCAAGAAATACGGATTTAATTACCCGAAAATGGTTTTAATTAAGCTCTTATTACCCATTTGCCCTCCTTGTCTTGATTATCTGCAAGAGAGACCAAAACACAATTTAGACCGACATTTTATTCATAAATTGGTGGGAAAATGTGATATAATAATGTAGAACTGTAGACTAATCATACCCCCAGACTTATCTTTTGCTCATCCCGAGCAAAACAAGAAAAGAAAAACTATACTACAAATGTTATTACACCACTTTCACAGGTGATGCGATTGCACTGAGCGTGTGCAACAAACCGTTAAACCTCTAGGTTACCCCTAGAGGAGGAGTTTTGTCTCTTGAGGATTTTCAGCGGATTGCACCCACAAAATTCATAAAGAAAGAAGACAAATGTTAGTATTTTGATAACACATTTTGAAAGAGAGACAAATTTTTGAATATTTTTGCAAAAATATAAGCGATCTAAGGTCATAAGTCCATCAAAATTATTCTTCCTTAAACTTAGTCTATATGCAAGATCTTGTCTTCAATTAAGGTAAGAATTCAAAATTGGATTGAATATTTTATCCTTCATAGAACCTAGATAATATGCACTTTGTGATAGTAAAGATTTCTGGGATTTCAACTCTAACTATCAAGCCATTTATATATATATATATATATATATATATATATATATATATATATATATATATATATATTTCTTTTTCTTTTTTTTCTTCCTTTAGTTTTCTTAGGCTTTCTAGTTTACCCGGGTAGTGAGCCTTTAACCGATAAATCCCAGACCAGACGGTTTTAGGGCATCAAATGAGAAAACATCCATCGGGTTTAAGGATTCGAGTAAACAAGGCCACAAAACTAAGGGAGATTATTTTGTTCTTTTGACCACCGTTAGGCGTGTATAATCATGCTTCTTGAGACATAGTTTTCCAGCTTAATAAGTGATTTTTTTATTTATTTATACCATATATGTTTTTTCTTTTATTTATTTTTGCTTTATGGCATTTGTTTCCATCCCAAAAATTGTGTCTGTGTAAAATACATTCTATCTAAGGCAAAAAATTCAAGATAAAATTATCTCTCCAATTTATCTTACTTAACCTATAATTTTAAATAAGATCCATTATTTCGACTAGATTTAAGATGTCATATTTAAGGTTTTCTTAATTTCTAAGACCATCTTAATTTTCTTTTAAAATAGATCAAATATTGTCTCTTATTTCAAAAAGTTTTTTTAAATCTTTTAAAAATAATCAAACCATTGTCTCTTATTTCAAAAACATTTTTAAATTTGTTAAAGAAAGAAAAATCCTATACAAAAGGGTAGATTTTAAAGTATCCTAAAAGAAGTGAAAAAGAAAGAAAATCTAAAAACTCTATGTTAGTAAACCTTCCCCCACACTTATCTCATGCATTGTCCTCAATGCATCGTGAATATATGTATGCATGAAACAAATAGAAAGGGAAGAAAAAATCACCTCAAGGTGGTGGTTCCGGTGGTCATCTGATTGGTCAACGGAATGCGGCCCAATCCAATTTGCGTGGAGTTCGAAGAAACCCACTAGAGACCTCTAAAATACAACCCATTATTATGATGTATATATTTATGATTTTTATTAAGAATTTTACCCCATCTAATTTCCAAATTTTCAAAATAATTTCGGAGTCAATTTTATCAACACCGTTGTCCCAAAATGGAGTATGAAAAGATGGAATGATTGATTTGGGCTCAGGAAGTACATGAACTAATATCGACTCAGGGATTTGACTTAAGTCAAGTAAAGGCTCAGGAGTCTAAATTGGTTCAGGAATCGGGTCCAAATCAAGAAATTGAAATCCTATTCCATGTTTATTTCGCCACAACGGAATGTGATTTTCTAGGATTAGTGATTCAAGTTCAAGAATGACAGGTATGAGAATCAAAACTGACTCTAAAATGTTGCTCAAGTTGGGTAACAAAACAGGAGTCAATATTGATTCAGGAATTTGAACTGAATCATAGATTTGAGAATCGAAGTCACATTCTTGTCTAAGTTCAATTTCATAAAAATGAGAACATGCCAATTTGTCAATAGGACTTTCAAAAGAATGAAATTGGTCAAGTTTAATTTGTTGATCATAAAATATTGGTGAGTCAATTTCACGAGGGACTGGCACTGGATCCAATACTGACTCGGGAAAAGGCCTGAAATCAGGTAAAAATACCTCAGTTATTATTGAATCAGGAAGTAAAATTGAATTACCAAGTTGAGGTATAGGATCATATTCATGCTCAAGTTCAATCTCTGAAAAAGGATAACTGGTCAAAATGTCAATGGGATTTTCAAAATTTGAAGTTTGGTCAAGTTCAATGAATGTGCTGAAATTGAATCTTGGTTTTCAAACCAACATGATTCTTTGACTCTTACAGAATGGTTAGTGACATCATGAATGGTCAAAGGGTGAGAATGGAGATTTTGAGAATGATTATGAGCGATTTGAGCCTGAGTTATTGCTTCAAGCATCTTTTTATAGTCGATTGGTTCATCATTTTGTTGCGACTGGGCCTGAAAAGATGAAGATTTGTTTTGAAAATTCTGGTGAAATCGTGAGTCCATCAGATTTGATTATTTTTTGGACTCACGCATACTCATTTTCAAGATTGATGATTTTCTATTTTGAACTGGTGGGACTGAGTATGAATCTTAGAAATAGTGTGGATTTGGGAAGGCTAACATTTTCTGAAATTTCCATTTGGCTTCCTGCATGGCTTCTATACTCTTTTCTAACTCGAATTTTTCTTTACATGGTGGTTCTAGAAAAGGAGTATAGGAAGCAAATTGGGAAATGGATATTGTGAAAATTGTGGACAAGGTGGTTGAAAATTTGACTCGGGATAGTTGAATCCCCATTGACTCTGTGAAGAGTGGAAATTGTTTTTGAAATTATAGTCATAAGATTGGTGGTATGGGTTGTATTGATTCGGATAAGTCCAACCCGGTGTATTTAGTTGGTTCATATTGTAAAAAGACAGGTTGGAATTATCCGAATCAAATGGGACCGGTGTGAAATATGGATTCATATTAGGATTGAAAGAATTGTTATTGTTGAATTCCATTTCACAAACAATCTCAAACAAAAAAGAAAAAGCAAACAACAAACAAAAAGAAATAAAATCAAAACCAAGCCTATACTAGGGTTGACCTAGACCTAGACGACTCCTAACTGGTCGATTACTCGGGAGAGGTTGTTGCTTGAATTCGACCACAAGCTAATCGGCCAGGTAGGGGCAAAATACGGTGGGAGGTATCCGTGCATAAGCAACGGGCCTTAATTACACCAAACCACGATATCTTCGAGGCGTAACCTCTTAATCCCCAACCTTAAACACTGATTTCACAAGAGTAAGATTCAAATAAGTTTCACCCTCGGTCAATCTCTTAATGAGTCCGAGATGTCCCTAGGGGCCAACGTCTATCAATTTTTATTAGGGTTTGGGTTGTGTGAGTGGGGAGGTGATTTTTGGGCTAAGGAAGGGTGATGAAATCCCTTCCTTATCTTGTATAGTTTTTACCCTTAATTTCAATTTGTACAAGTGTCCAATATACACAATAAGATAACATAGCGAATAAATCACCCACGTGTTTATCCTATGCTATATGCAATGCCATATGGACACCTCAGTCCAAATCACGACAACAGAACAAAATACAGTATATTAGAATTGAATTGACATGTGCCTATATGCAAATGTCTAAACCGTTTTAAAGCGTCCAAATACTGTATTTTAGTTCTTTAGTTTATTGTGGTGTTTAGGCAATCAAAGTAGGAAAGTAATAGTACATATCCAATAGATATTACAATGAAGACAGCCCAACACAACAAGATACACAATTATCACAAAATAGCCGTGTCTCCGCGGTAAAAGTCGCGTTTGCGTGAATTTTCTTTGGAAGCTGGGTCCCTGCTTTCTAGAACAGGGAGATGCAAAGCTAGTGTTTGTTCTGCAATGTTAAGATCCTGTAAAGAATGTCCTGCACACCAAACAGAGAAGAAAATGTTAACAAAAATGTGAAATCAAAACCATTCCCATCCCCGGTAACGGCGCCAAAAATTTGATCAGGGCGGAACAAGCACATGAAAATGTGTGTTTATAAAATCAATGTAAATGCGTATGTGCGCATGTTCCCTCGATACTTCCGTTATAACATTGGCTCAATGGGTCGAATCCACAGGGACGGGAGGCGATAGAAGCATTAACAGTTTTTATTCACGTCGGTTGTTAACAAATTCTTCTTTGTTAAAGAATGAGAAGAAGAAAAAGAAAATAAATCCAGAAGTGATAGATGGAGAAGGCAATGAAAACAACGATGTAATAACAAATAAAAAATGATGGGGAAGAAAATGAAACAAAGGCAAACTAAGAAAGCAGTGAAGACATTGATAGGAAAATGATAAAAAAGATTTTGGAAATGATTTTCAAATCAAAGATAAAAGGAAACTCATGGCTACTAACTGCTAATTGCTCCACTAACCATGCAACCTCTTAGTGATAGTTACCTCACATGGATCCTTGGCCATCACTAATCCTTGGCTTCAAGAGACGATACAGAGCATGGCCCATAAGAAGGTTCTTCTACATTCAAACAACACATCCAACTACACAATAAGTTGCAAGCTACTATTAATTCATTAAAACTGGTTAGAGGTGAGCTTGAAATAAAGAAGACATTGCAAGTTAGTAAGTTAGTGGGTTAGGTGTTAGAAATGTTAGAATGTTAGAATCCATCATCATGAGCCATCAATGGCTCTTGCAAGAGCAAGGCCTTGTAGAGACTAGTAGATTCATGTGGACTATCAAGTAAGTGATTAGATGGTTAGTGTTTAGTAGTTAGATTGCCATGAGAAGAAAGATTAGCTAAGCATCATGTAGAAGATGGAGAACATTACAATAGAGAAGAAAGAAGACACCTTTACATAGATTGTCACCATCTATTTCATCAATATCTCTCTATCTCTCTCTGAATCTCTCTGCCCTACTACAAGATCTAAAACGAATAAAAATACAAAATAAAAGAAGAACACCTACACTACCCTACACTAAAGATAAAAAACCTAGCCAAAATCTAAATCTACTTGCGTTTCGGCCAAACCCTACCTTATTATTATTTTTTATAGGAAATTGAGGTTCCAGAAGACGAGACGTGGCCACGCATCGAAGATCGACGCGTGGCCCCACCACCTTGCCGTGGAAACACGGCTATTGCCGTGTTTTCGTGGCAATACCAGGGACCTAGGTCCCTAGTTTTGGTGCGGGGGTGCGCGGTGCTTCGGGGACCTTCTAGATATTCTCTGATTTGGGTATTTTTCATCCATATATTCGTCTGACGTGTGCAAGGGTCTAGGTTCAATGTATCTCTAGAAGATCCCTTGCTTGGCCTCCAAGAAATGCGGATTTAATTACCGAAAAATGGGTTTAATTAAGCTCTTATTACCTATTTGCCATCCTTGTTTTGATTATCTTCAAGAGAGACCAAAACACGGTTTAGACCGACATTTTATTCATAAATCGGTAGAAAAATGTGATATAATAATGTAGAACTGTAGACTGATCAATAAGCTCGTACACCACGGAATCCAATGAAGACACTTTCAAACCAGACATGATCTTCAAAAGTTTCCATCTCCAAGCCAAGACTCATATCTCTAATAGGGCTTTGCTGGCTGGATTCTTGATGCTGTGGTTGAACCGGTGCATCGTGCCCACACTTCCCCATGAAGTTATAACCATAGATATGGTATACCAGCCATTTTATTGACGTTTGGCTGAAATATTGCCCTTCTTCCGGCAATGGTGGCGTGCATTCAGAGCGGGCTTCGAGTGCTGACCTAGACATTCTACAAAGTAGAAGTCCCGGTGGATGAGGAAGGCAATGTGCTCGTCAATCTGCACGGCGATCCTGAGTTGAAGGTGCCTAATCCCAAAATCGAACTCCCATATACCAACTTGATAGCATGGTATATTATGCACTGTCCATCCTTAATGATGGCAGTACAGGCATCAAAAGACTTTGTGCCCTTCCTGCAGAAGCTGGAGCGCTCAAATTCGCAACACCCATATATGTTCTTTATCAGGAGAACCATTCAGAGTGACATCAACTACCAGCTGGTCCGGTGCTTCCCCGACATTTGACATCCTATGAACATCGCTTTTTGGACTTCGCAGGCCCAGATCGATTCACCACCTTATCCACTATGTCTTCTGTAAGCTGATCAACATTCAACCCGGATATCTGGAATTTCATCTAGGCGACACTTGTACGATCGAGCCATATGTGTCGAGTCTGTTTGCCAAACAATTTGGAAATGACTAGCTTTATGTGGGGAATCCATAAATCAGTCTTCGCTTTAGCAGGAATATGTTTGAAGAGGCACGAGCATGGTATTTCCACGTGGCCGGAGAGACATGAGCGACATTCAGTCTTCCCCAATAAACACCCAATTCTTACACTGGCCTCAACTTCTGCACCTGGTATGTTATTACTGACACGGTGCCGGGTTACGGGATCAATACATCGCACATCAAGGCTATCAAGTCTACCTATAGTGCTCGTAAGGGGTCTAAGACCACCTGCTTAAAAGGAATGAACGAACTCCTTGAAGTTGAACTCAAGGCCGTTCAAGAGAAAGCTATTGATGTCTCTAGACAAATAGAGCACACTGCTGAAGAGTCTCGTCAACAACGCTCGCGAGGCCCAGTTGCGAAGCATGTTCAATACCAGTTCGCTGAAGCTGGCTCAAGTCAGAAGAGAACACGCCAAGAACCCTAAGCTAAAATTCCTTCAAGGGGAATCTTGATCTCAGAGATAGAGCCTGAATCAGCTTACGTCGATCCTGATGAGGAATCCAGTGTTCAATTGCGTCCGATGAGTCATCGGGCTCGAGGTTCCAAAGTAGCTACCATTGAGGAATTGCTAGAAGAAGGGGAAGTAACCTAGAGTGAACCTGTACTAGCACCAACAACCACTTAGTCTGTTCCCTTGACTTCTTTCCAGGGTCAAGAAGAAAGTACTAACCAAAAGGACATGCGACCAAGTTCCCCAGTTGAAATGATACCATCTATGGGGATGTCGGAGCAGACTCTGACTGCTGGACTCATGGTTGTTAGATCTCCGGCAATCGAGATCGCGCCTACTCAAGTTTCACCTTCTTCTTCAAATAAGGAGGTAGATTACTCAGGGAGTGATGTCGACTGGGACAATGTGCGTCCTGCCCCCGATAACACTAAGTTCTTACACTTAGCTGCTGAGGAGATGGGTGTCATCTCCGTGAAAGGTAATCTCTGACTTCGTAGTGCCTTCCTTTATAGTTTGTATAGACATGTTTCTGATATTTTCCTTTCTTGGTACTTCTTCAGAAACTCGGGTGGGCAATTCTGATAAGGCGACCGCCAGTGGTTTCGACACCAAGGTGGAAACCACTCAGCCTAAACCAAAGTCTCCTGCAACTACCGTCGAGGGGCTGCAAGCTTCTAGGAAAACCACTGCCATTGTTGTCAAAGACTCTTCCTCCTGAAAGTACACCTAGAGGGCGGGTGAATAGGTATAAGGGTAATCTAATGACAAATGATGCGGAATTTAAAACTAATTGCAACACACTTAGTGTAACCAAAGAGTGTAGCCGAATTCCCGATGAAGGGCTCTGAACTAACTCCTCTTGATTCCTCTAAATAAGAGTTGAGGTGCTATATGAAGCTCTTTTGGTTTAACACAAGTATAGGCACACACAAACAATACCAAGCATATAAGTATGAATGAACAATATGAAATGATGCAAGGCACAATATAAGAGAGAGAGAGAGAGAGAGAGTTTGGAGATAGTGGATCAAACGCAAACACTAAGATATATTTCGAGGTTCGAGCACCCAGCTCTACGTCCCCCTTCACACAGAAGGATTTTCACTATATCGTCCATACAGGACTTCCCACACAGGGAACCTCCATTGAGAATTTAGGCAAATACAATTTGGGAGTACACAACTCCTCTCTCAACAAATACAACCTCTCACTAGAGGCAAAGCACAAAGCCAGCACAATATCAACCTCACAATTGAGGGATAGGCACAAAGCCAAACAACTATTACCACACACTTGAGGGATAAGAAACTTAGCCAACACAACCTCCACAGTCACCTCTCACTAGAGGGATATCAACACATCACCTCTCACTAGAGGAATATCACAAAGTATGGAAGGTTTACAACACTTGGTGGTATCAACAACCACAAACTAATTTTCCCACAAAATAGATCCTAATAAATAGGATAGATAGATGAGCTCAAGTGTGAGAAAATAAAGTATTTTGAACAAAGAAAATCAATTGAAAAAAAACTCCAAATAGATATAGAAATTTAGATCAAAAACTAATTCTCAAAAGACTCTATTTTCTTTGAAATTTTCAACACTTTAAAAACAAATAAAGATTGATCTTTTAAATCCAAAACTCTTTTAAAACTTGTAGCTAAAACACTTCTAAAGATGTGAAAATTTGCTCTTGAAATTGTTGTTATAAAACCAACTCAAATGAGGGGTATTTATAGCCCCAACAAATTCTGCCCGTTGGCAGTCTGGCAAAGGGCAAAACTGCCCTTCTGGTCGACCGGGTGGTCGACCGGCCAACGGTCATATTTATGACCGTTGAGCCACCGGTCGACCGGCCGGTCGACCAAAAACTGGAAACAGAGAGCAGAGCTCTCTGCCGTCGACCGGGCGGTCGATCGGGGCAATTTCCTGAGAGCAGAAGCTCTCTGGCAATCGACCGACCCAGTCAACCGGCCTCCCAGCCTGGGCTGCGTGCATGTCTGTGCACGTCGGTCGACCTGTCCGGTCGACCGGCAGACAGCCAGGTCAAACTTATAGGGATTAAAAACTTGAGTTTTTATTATCAATTAAATCCCATAAAGTACACATAAATTCCACAAAAATATGTTCTTATTATATCTTTGAAATACAAATATGTATGATAAAAATTCAACACATATTATAAACAATTTGAACAATTTTTATGTTCTTGAAATTTTGCTTTAAACTAAAATCCGTATTTTCAAAAAACTAGGATTTTGAAATGGAAAACCGTTTTCTCCAAAACTCATGCAAATATAAAAATATGATATTGAAACAACTTTTAAGCATGTTGTATATGGATAGAATCCAATATACATGAAACATATTATACCTATATTTTTGACATGAAATCCAAAAATAAGTTTTGTTTAAATACAAAACTCTAACTCATGAAATAGACTATCAAAATAAGTTTTTCTAAATAGATGAAGATGGATGTATATAGATCAAATCTAATATACATTAAACCATATAAACTTGTTTTGATTCTATCTATCCATGAAAACCATATGAAAAACCGAAACCGGTTAAACCGAAAAACAAACAAATGAAACTTTAAACAAGTGTGTGTATGTGAACTTGAGCATATCAACACTATCTAATCTTTACAACAAGATCTAAACCATAAACTAAACAAACTGAGGTCTTCTTGTAGAACTCTGTCTCCAAGTCGACTCGATCTATACACGATCCAACGAGGTTGACTCAAACTGAGTGCTAGATGCGATCTTGACGCGCGAGCTCTTGAATCACCATGTGAAAGCTCTAAAACACCTTGTTGAAGCTAATCACTTACTAATATCTTGATCAAATATCTGAAACTAAATATCACAAGATTATTAGTAAACAATAACTACATGAGTTAATCATCATCAAAACTAGAGTGAAGGGCCTCTGGGCCAACAATCTCCTCCTTTTTGATGATGACAAAACTCATAGATGAAAAGTCACCTAGAGGGGGGTGAATAGGTGACAATGCTAATCAAAGGGCAAATAAAAATTTAAAGCTACAACAATTACAAACAAGAATCACAAGATGGAAGCAAGCAAGTAAGTATGACAATGAATATGATGAGCAAGTAATAAGTGCAATCAAAGTAGAGTAAGAATTGCAAGAATGTAAACCAATCGCAAACACAAGGATATGTTATCGAGGTTCGAGCACCCAGCTCTACTCCCCGCCTTCCCCAGAAGGATTCCGACCACTTCCACTATCACAAAGATCTCAAATACAATGGAGTAACCAACTCCTACAATCTCAAGAACAAGTAATTTCCTTGGTAGTCAAAAGACCACAAACTCTCTCTTTCAAATATCTCTTCCCTTACAAAGGTCCTTAGAGAATATTGAGTAGGAATGAAGCTCTTTTGTGTGTAAGGAAAAGAAATTGAAATCAGAGAAAAACTTTTGAAAAACCTTCAGAAAATTGAGAGAATTTAGCACAAAAACCAAGAACTTTTGAAAGCCTTAAACTTTTGAATTTTGTAGCAATGAATTGTTGTAACAAATCTCTCCCCAAACACCCCTATTTATAGGAGAGGGTTAGGGTTTAGGGATAAAACATAATTACTGATGTTTAGGAGATAATTAGATCAAAATATATCCTTAAACGACTTTTTAAACACAAAAGACAAAAATAACAGCTCACTAAAAATCTGCCCGTTACTGTTCAACGGACACATCGGTCGACTGGGCCGGTCGACCGGTAGATCAAAATTTGACCGTTATAGGCCAGCGGTCGACCGACCCGGTCGACTGAAAAAACCTGTGAGCAAAAACAAATATCTCGGTCGACCGCCCCGGTCGACTGGCAGACATGCACACTGATACGTGCCTCTGCCAGAACTGCGGTCGACTGGTCCGGTCGACCGGACCAGACTGACACAGACTCGGTCGACTGTCCCGGTCGACTGGATCAGGTCAAAAATCAATTTTAAGAAAGAAAACAAAGAGGATTTTGATTTTAACAAAAATACTTTTGAACAGGGAATAGTATAAAATATAAAGATGTATCTGTAGGCAAAAACTTGTATGCAAAATATTTTTGTATAATTTATAAGAAATTATTTTGGAATGAGCATGTGCGCAAAAACGTGTGTGATAGAGCTTCAAACCTATCCACTATTCTTTAACATACTATAAACTGAAAAACAAATTACATGAAGACTTCTTGAGCTATCTTCAAGTCTTTGAGCCATCCAATGCCTTGCTAGTGCCTTCTCTTCTATGATCCTTCCTTGATGTGCAATTTGCCTTCCTTGCTTGGTGGAACTTAGAAGTTCTTGCAATAGCTAAGCAAATGGTCTCTAAACATGGTACAACCCTGAAACTTATCTTAACAAACTTATTAGTACAAAATAGCTCTAATTTGGTTTGTCATCATCAAAACACAAAACAATTGGAGAGTGTAACCTCTTGGGCCAACAATCTCCCCCTTTTTGATGATGACAAAACAAATAGGCTATTAACAAAAATATAGGGAGGAGAAAACTCCCCCTCAAATTATGCTATACATAAAACACAAGAATATGCTCTAGATACCAATAATTGAAATGATGCACCAATTATTGAAACTAATATAAAACAAAAAATTTCTCTTGATACCAAAAATACCAAAACAACTAAAACACAAGAAATCTCAAAATACATGAATTCAAAAACTCATACATACATAAACATAAAAAAAATCTTTAAATTAAAGCATATAAATTCATATGGAACCAAGACCAAATGAACTTATTTTTGTCATGTAAACTTATTCTCCCCCTTTTTGTCATACATCAAAAAGGGTTATGAAAAACATGTCTATTCAATAATACAAACATTAAGTTCTCCACAAATAAATGAAATCTAGCAAAATCAAGAGGTTTAGTGAAAATATCGGCTAGTTGTAATTCCGTGGAAACATAATCAATATCTATATCACCTTTCTCAAAATGATCTCTAAGAAAGTGATATCTAATCTCAATGTGCTTGGTCTTACTATGTTGATTTGCATTTTTGGTCATGTGTATAGTACTAGTATTATCACAAAATATTTTTATATGATCAAAGTACAAATCAAAATCAAGGAGAGTATGTTTCATCCAAAGGACTTGTGAACAACAAGCCCCCGCGGCAACATACTCCGCCTCGGCGGTTGAGAGAGCTATGGAATTTTGTTTCCTAGAGGACCATGAAACAAGACAATTACCAAGAAATTGACATGTCCCACTAGTACTCTTTCTATCTACTCTACAACCCGCATAGTCGGCATCCGAATAGCTAGTCATTGAAAAATCTCTAGTTTTCGGATACCAAAGACCCATTCCAATAGTGCCCTTAATATAACGAATAATGCGTTTTACCGCAATAAGATGAGACTCTTTAGGACACGATTGAAATCTAGCACAAAGACACACACTAAACATGATATCCGGCCTACTTGCCGTCAAATATAAAAGACTTCCTATCATGCTTCTATATAATTTAATATCAACATATTTACCTTGTTCGTCCTTATCAAGCTTGGTTGTAGTTGCCATTGGAGTGTTGCAAGCCTTTGATCCTTCAAGCCCAAACTTCTTTACTAGCTCCTTTGCGTACTTGGCTTGGTTGATGAAGGTTCCGTCTTGCAATTGCTTGATTTGGAGTCCAAGGAAGAAATTGAGCTCACCCATTGAAGACATTTCAAATTCAAGTTGCATGACTTTCTCAAAATCCTTGCATAAAAGCTCATTAGTAGATCCAAAAATTATATCATCAACATAAATTTGCACAATTAAAATATCATTATCAACATGCTTAGTAAATAGAGTTGTGTCTACTTTGCCTTTAATAAAATCATTTGAAATGAGAAAACTAGAAAGCCTTTCATACCAAGCTCTTGGAGCTTGTTTCAATCCATACAAAGCTTTATCAAGTTTAAAAACAAAATCGAGATGAACATGATCAACAAAACCGGGAGGTTGAGAAACATAAACTTCTTCATTAATAAAACCATTTAAAAATGCACTTTTTACATCCATTTGAAAAAGTTTAAAATTTTTAAAACATGCAAAAGCTAGTGTCATCCGTATGGCTTCAAGCCGTGCAACGGGTGCAAAGGTCTCCTCAAAGTCAATTCCCTCAACTTGAGTGTAACCTTGGGCCACTAACTTATCTTTATTCCTAATGACATTTCCGGACTCATCCATCTTGTTTCTAAAGATCCACTTAGTACCAATTATTGGTCTATCGTGGGGCTTAGGAACAAGGTGCCAAACTTGGTTGCGCTCAAATTGATTGAGTTCCTCTTGCATGGCAAGCAACCAATATGGGTCCGTCTCGGCTTCGAGAATGCCTTTGGGTTCAAAATGAGAAATGAAAGCAAAGTTACCACATAGGTCATGGAGTTTGGAGCGCGTAGTGACTCCTTTAGATGCATCATCCAAGATGAGCTCCTTAGGATGATTTGTAGCGTATCTCCAAGCTTTAGGAAGCGGTTGAGTGCTTTCCTCCTTATCCTCTTGAACTTCACCAATAGGATCTAGCTTTTCTTCTTGAGCGGGTGAGTCCTTCAAGGATAGTCTCTCCATGTCTTCACCTAATGGTTCAAACTCTACAACATTCTCAACAAACACATTAGATTCTTCAAACTTAACATGCATGAATTCTTCAATGGTTTGAGAAGATCTAATGAAAACTCTATATGCTTTGCTAGTAGAGGAATATCCAACAAAGATAGCCTCATAAGCCTTAGCATCAAATTTACCCAAATTATCCATAGTATTCAAAACAAAACACTTGCATCCAAAAACTTTAAAATATGCAACATTTGGTTTTCTAGAATGATACATTTCAAAAGAAGTTTTTGAAGAATTTTTGCATAAATAAATACGATTCGATATATAGCATGCGGTGTTTACGGCCTCGGCCCATAAATATTGAGGGAGGTCATATTCACTTATCATTGTCCTAGCCATCTCTTGAAGTGTTCTATTTTTCCTTTCTACAACTCCATTTTGTTGTGGAGTTCTAGGACAAGACATTTCATGCTTAATTCCCTTTTCATCACAATAAGTCATGAAGAGTTGGTTAACAAACTCACCACCTCTATCACTCCTTATTCTCAAAATCGGAAAACCCTTTTCTTTTTCAACTCTTTTTCGAAAAATCTTAAAATGAGAAAAAGTTTGATCTTTATGTTGCAAAAAGAAAACCCAAGTAAAACGGGAGAAATCATCAATCAAAACAAATGCAAATCTACTTCCATTTAAACTCTTAGTTTTAGTTGGTCCAAAAAGATCCATATGAATTAATTCTAAAGGCCTAGTTGACATGATATCCTTGATTGGTTTAAAGGAAGACTTGGTTTGTTTCCCAAGTTGGCACGTACTACAAATGCGGTCTTTCTCAAAATTCAAGCAAGGTATACCCTTCACCAATTCCTTTGAATTAATCCTAGAAATATGGTCAAAAGATGCATGTCCTAGTCTTCTATGCCAAAGCCAAGAATTTTCATCAAAAGCATTCAAGCATTTAGTAGAACAATCTAAATTAAGCATGTCAATAATATAAACATTATTATCACGAAAACCGGTGAGAATACAAACATCGGATTTAACATCAAAAATCTTACAAGAAGTATCATCAAAAACAACTTTAAGTCCACGATCACAAAGTTGACTAATGCTAAGCAAATTATGTTTTAAACCATCTACTAAAACAACATTCTCAATAATGGGAGATGCACCAATTTGAATGTTACCTATACCGATGATAGTTCCTTTGGAGTCATCCCCGAAGGTGACAGTGCCACCTTCCATGTACCTTGATAGGGTTGTGAAGTTGTTGATGTCCCATGTCATGTGTCTTGAACAACCACTATCAAGGTACCACCGCTCCCTACGTCTTGGAGCTTTGGTGTGTACCTACATCAAACAATTTAAGACTTGACTTTGGTACCCACATTTTCTTGGGTCCTCTAGGGTTAGTGTCATGAACCCAAACAAGATTATTTGTTCTATTTAGTTGATCATAGCAAAACTTAGCAATGTCCATTTTTACCACAATATGTGCATCTATATACTCTACCATATTTAAAAGCATAATGGGTGTGTGATTTGTGAGCATGAGCATTGTGAGCATGAGCATGAGAGGTGCTAGCATGAGAATTTTTATCTTGTGAAATTTTAGCATGTGAAGTATGCTTTTTAGAAAACATGTTCTCAAGTTTCTTAGTATTGAAGCACAATCATTTAAAACTTTTTCAAAATCATTCATTTTGGATTTAAAAGAAGAAATTTCTTTTTCATCAATAATAGGAGATTTTGCCTTACAAGTACTCTTGTAGGCACAAAATTCTTTTTGCATGGAAATGAAATTAGAAGAAATATCATCTTTTTCTTTAGAAACAATGGCAAGTTGATTCTTAAGAAAAGCAACTTCTTTTTGTAATTTTATGCATTCAAGTTTCTTGTAATCATAAGTTTCAGAAAGTTCTACAAAAGCATGCACTAGAACTTCCTTACTTACATCATCATCTTCATCATCAAGGGATTGAGGAGTTACCTTGGGTGTGTTTGCCATGAAACACATATTAGCTTGATCCACCTCCTCTTCGGACTCGCTTTCTGAATCCCATGTTGCTTTGTAGGCTTTCTTCTCCTCCGGCTTCTTTGGCTTGAAGGAGGAAGTCATTTTCTTCTTGAACTCCGGACAATCCGCCATGATATGTCCGGGTTTGCGGCAATTGTAGCATATGATCTTCCGCTCCTCTTTGCCTTCAAATTTTCTCCGAAAGTTAAGCTTGTTCTTCCGGTACATCCTCTTGACGTTGCGAACAAGTAGAGTAAGCTCCTCATCTTCTTCTTCGTCATCTTCATCGTCATCATTGGTGGATGAAGTCTTGAAGGCTATAGATTTCTTCTTTGAAGTAGTGGCCTCCTCTCTTGCCTTCTTCTCCATCTCATGGGTCTTTAGGTTCCCAATGAGACTAATGAGGTCCATCTCGTCCTTGTCGTTCAACTCCTTCAAGGTGGTGGCCTTGATCTCCCATGATGAAGGAAGAGCCCGAATTACTTTCCGCACCTTTTGATCGTTGGAGATGTCATCACCTAAGGAAGAAAGACCATTAGTGATTTTAGTAAACCTTGTAGCCATACTATCAATAGACTCATCATCAAGCATTTTAAATGACTCATATTGGGACCTCAAGAGATCTATCTTTGCTCTCTTGACTTGTGAAGTCCCCTCGTGTGTGACCAATAAGTGTTGCCAAATCTCATAGGCGGATTGGCAATGAATTACCCGTGTAAGGTCATCCTCATTCAAGGCGGTCAATAGGGAGTTTTGGGCCTTGGAGTTAGCCTCATATAGTTTAAAGTCAAGGTCGGTCCAAGTGCTCTCATCACCATCGGGTGCTTCATAGGGTTTGGTCAAGGACTTGGCTATTAAGCTACCCAAAGATTGCAAAAATATAGTCATCCTAACCTTCCAAATTGGGAAATTGAGGCCATCAAATTTAGGTGGGGATTTAATGTTGTCGGCCATGTTTACTAGTGATGAATGGATGAATGAAAATGTTGATTAGCAAAATTTTAAGGATCTCTCTATGGATGTTAAGCCAAACCTAGAGTCCAAGCTCTGATACCAATTGAAAAGTCACCTAGAGGGGGGGGTGAATAGGTGACAATGCTAATCAAAGGGCAAATAAAAATTTAAAGCTACAACAATTACAAACAAGAATCACAAGATGAATGCAAGCAAGTAAGTATGACAATGAATATGATGAGCAAGTAATAAGTGCAATCAAACTAGAGTAAGAATTGCAAGAATGTAAACCAATCGTAAACACAAGGATATGTTATCGAGGTTCGAGCACCCAGCTCTACTCCCCGCCTTCCCCAGAAGGATTCCGACCACTTCCACTATCACAAAAAATCTCAAATACAATGGAGTACCCAACTCCTACAATCTCAAGAACAAGTAATTTCCTTGGTAGTCAAAAGACCACAAACTCTCTCTTTCAAATATCTCTTCCCTTACAAAGGTCCTTAGAGAATATTGAGTAGGAATGAAGCTCTTTTGTGTGTAAGGAAAAGAAATTGAAATCAGAGAAAAACTTTTGAAAACCCTTCAGAAAATTGAGAGAATTTAGCACAAAAACCAAGAACTTTTGAAAGCCTTAAACTTTTGAATTTTGTAGCAATGAATTGTTGTAACAAATCTCTCCCCAAACACCCCTATTTATAGGAGAGGGCTAGGGTTTAGGGATAAAACATAATTACTGATGTTTAGGAGGTAATTAGATCAAAATATATCCTTAATGACTTTTTAAACACAAAAGACAAAATAAACAGCTCACTAAAAATCTGCCCGTTACTGTTCAACGGACACATCGGTCGACTGGGCCGGTCGACCGGTAGATCAAAAATTTGACCGTTATAGGCCAGCGGTCGACCGACCTGGTCGACTGAAAAAACCTGTGAGCAAAAACAAATATCTCGGTCGACCGCCCCGGTCGACTGGCAGACATGCACACTGATACGTGCCTCTGCCAGAACTGCGGTCGACTGGTCCGGTCGACCGGACCAGACTGACACAGACTCGGTCGACTGTCCCGGTCGATCGGATCAGGTCAAAAATCAATTTTAAGAAAGAAAACAAAGAGGATTTTGATTTTAACAAAAATACTTTTGAACAGGGAATAGTATAAAATATAAAGATGTATCTGTAGGCAAAAACTTGTATGCAAAATATTTTTGTATAATTTATAAGAAATTATTTTGGAATGAGCATGTGCGCAAAAACGTGTGTGATAGAGCTTCAAACCTATCCACTATTCTTTAACATACTATAAACTGAAAAACAAATTACATGAAGACTTCTTGAGCTATCTTCAAGTTTTTGAGTCATCCAATGCCTTGCTAGTGCCTTCTCTTCTATGATCCTTCCTTGATGTGCAATTTGCCTTCCTTGCTTGGTGGAACTTAGAAGTTCTTGCAATAGCTAAGCAAATGGTCTCTAAACATGGTACAACCCTGAAACTTATCTTAACAAACTTATTAGTACAAAATAGCTCTAATTTGGTTTGTCATCATCAAAACACAAAACAATTGGAGAGTGTAACCTCTTGGGCCAACAATAGAGTTATAAGTGCATGGATTAAAGTTAAGCTTCATAGAAGCTCTCCCTTAACTCATGCATAGCAATAAACAATAAAGATATGCCATGAATGCTCAACATAAATATGCATAAACATGATATTTGATACCAATGAAATAAACATGCTCTTGATACCAACAAAAGATGCTCTTGATACCAATGGTAAAAGATAACAAATTAAACAAACGTGCATATATAAAAATTCTAAATTTCTCTCTCCCTTTTTGTCAAATCATCAACAAAAGGGTACAAATACTAAAGACATAAATAATATTTTTCTTCCTTTTTGCATAAATCAAAACAATAAAGGTGTATATGCTATATACATTCATGAAGAGGAGAGACGTCAAGTTAACTCCCCCTGCATACATGCATTTATATGAAAAAGGATGACTAGACCTTAATCACATAACGCATAATATACAATGTATAAAAGGAGATGTGAAGCTCCTCCTACACATGTGCAAGACATAAAGAAGAGCGGTCAAGCTCCTCAATATGAGATATACTCAATGTTTTTCATTGATTTGCAAAGGGAAAAACTTACAATAAAAAGTTGAGGAGCTAAATTACAAGTATTCTTAAAAAGATTACAAGTAGATCTCCTCAGAGATTCTGGAGAAGTGTGCCGATAGGAGTCTGGTCAACGCGCGACCACTTTGTCCCTTTGATGATGCGAGCGATGAGATTCATTTCTCGCCTGGTTAGGGGAATCAGAGAACAGAAGGTTGGTAGAACCCTCTTGCTACTTCTCAAAACCGCCTTCAATTAGGAATTTCTTCCCGCCTGGTTCCAGAAATTCCTTGAGAAGAAGGGAGGTATTAGGGTATTAGCACCCTGAATAAAGAAGCAATTCTCTAAAAGTCTCTGAATTCTAGAACGCACGGTGCGTTGTGAAGAAGTCTCTGCTTGTGGAGTCTTCGTTTGCGCCTCTGCGTGGTTTTTCCTCCTTGTGCCCTGGTGGGCTATTTATAAGGAGAGCAAGGGTATAATCGTCCCTTGAAAGTATAGAAACAGATTGAATCAAATCTGTTTAAATCTGGAAAGTAGCCTTGCTGCGAGGCTAGGATCAGCTTCTGCGAAGCTAGAAATGGCAGGTCGGTTGGTCCTTCTGATCCGTTTTGATCCTTTCCATATTGTTGAAAGATCTGTCCTGATCCTCTTACTCGTTTTAGAAGAGTCAAGAGATTGTGGCAATCAACTGCCAAATTTGATCTCAGATTTGATCTTGATTGGATTTGATCTTGATCCCGATTAGATTTGATCTTATCTGGAGATTCGATTGGTCAAAGGTTGACCATAGCAGACCCGTAGCAGCGCTGCCCGCTTTGAACTCACAGCGGAGCTGGACGCAGTATCTGGCGAAGTCAGAAGAAAGCTCTTTGGCGGAGCTAGATGTCGTCTGTGGCGAAGCTACCGCATACCCTTTCTGCGCAGTTGCGTGTGGCCTCAGACGGAGCTGACTTTCTCTGCGAAGTTGCGCTTCAGCAGTTCAGGCGAAGCTATGAGTTAGCTTTTTGGCGGGGCTTTGAATGGCTTCAAGGCGAAGTTGGATGATCTTAGCCTCTCAGGCGAGGCTATCCCTTTGGGCTCATGTGATGCTAAGTGCTAGCATCTTAGACCTACTGAGGTCTGTTTAGAGGCAATCTGGGCTTACTGTCTGCTTGATGGATCAGTGGAGTCCAGGTTGCTTCCTTGTCCCTCGGAGATGGTGAAAACTGGTCGTCAGCTTGTCTGTCACTCGTCTTTTGTAAATGTCAACAAGTTTAGACATTGTTCAGGCCAGTAGGAATCTTGTCTTTTTTAAGTGTCAACAAGACCCCCTTCAAAGTTTTTGAAAGTCTGCAATGGCTCAGACTTCAAAATACTTTGAATTGCTTTGATCGGTGGTATGTGAAGTACGAACGTCGCCATGGTGGTTGAGTTCAGCTTCGCTTTCAATCCTGCTTTGGGATAAGTTCGCTGAAGAATCATGTAGATTCGCATCTGGGTAGCTTCGCGTCTGGGCTTCTCGGAATAAGTTCACTCTGGAACATCTGCTTCTTTTCCGAGGCCAGCTGCTGTGGGCCGGTTACGAGAAGGATTACTCCATTGATCGAGGGAGATATTCTTACCTTGCGCGTTTTCGAGGGAGGATATTCCCTCTCTTCAAGGCGTAATGAATGCCTTTATGAGGGAAAGCATTTCTTCCTTTACACGATTTCGAGGGAAACCGTCTCTTTTCTCAAGGCGCAATGAATGCCTTAAAAGCGCTCGTGCTTCCACGCTTGAAGGGGCAGTGCTCAGGCCATGAGCCTATAAATAGGACACCTGAGGTCCTCTGAAGCGAAGTGATCTGCTCTTCTTCTCCTCTCTTGTTGAGAGAGATACTCAGATCTCTGAACTAGTGGGGATGCCCACTCTGGTTATTACCCGGCCAAGGATTGGTAAGTCTTGATCATTCAAAGACTTCACCAATGATCTTTTAGGGAATTCATCTCCCTTAATTTAGCTTTAACAACTGCTTCAAAGATTAATTTTCCTTGTTCTTCATTCTGCAATTGACTGATCTGCAGAGAAGGGTTTCAGTCCAGCTTCCCAGCGAAGCTATCACTTGACTAAAGAAAGATAATTGCATGCTTGTTAGGTTCGCCACACAGGCAAAGCTTGGGACTTAGTCTCTTCAAAGTTGAGCCAGTCTTGCCATATAGGTGGGGTCAAGACTGCGTCCCTCAGGATCAGTTTGGCTTAGCCATATAGGCGGGCTAGGACTTGGCATTTACTAAGCTAGCCCATCATCACTGTGCAAGCGAGGCTATCCTCTGCTTTAACTGAAATCAATACTTGACTAAATCGAAATCGGATTGCTTTTCCTCAGAGAATTTGACTTAGTACTTTTGTAGCTTCTCTTGTGTTTAACTGCTAATTTGTTCCGGTTTACCTTGCAGTGAGCTATGTCTGCCAATCTTGTGACTTGATGAAAGAAACCCGGAATTTCCTCTTGCTTTTCCAGTTGAGATTTTACTCTTAAGCAGGAGGAACAAACTGGGGCAGCTGATGTATATCCCAGAAGAGGTTGGCAGTCGCTTATCCGAGATGATCCACTTCGAGGCAAGGCTGGTAGTCGCTTATCCGAGATGATCCACTTCGGGAAAGCGGACGTCACCTGTAAGGTCTCGGATCCTCCATTGCCAATTTTCATCAAACCTACTGGTGGCGATCAGTCCTTCACCAATTTAAGGAAGATCCAGCTTCCTGGTGGCACCATCTGTCCTGGGAAGGATTACGGCCTTGTGCAGGAGGAAGACTCTTCGTGTCCAGTTGGTTAGGCTTGGAAGTAGATAGGACCACTTGTATGCCTTTTGAGCAAATGACACTGTTGTATGAAACACAACTTTGATGTAGTATCAATGTACCTTTCCTTTTAAATGAAAGTTCATTTTCTGCTCATCTGATTTGCTATGCCTTCTCTTTTGAATTGAGAACACTTGAATTGGTCCGGCGGAGCTAGACTTCACGCGAAGTTAAAGATAGAATCCTTTCTGAATCAGGAACGAGCTTCCAGCGAGACTAACATTTCCGCGAAGTTCGGACTGTGCTTTTGGCGGAGCTATAGCAAGCTTTTCGGCGAAGTTAACGATACGTCATGCGAAGTCAACACTTGACTTGTGGCGAAGTTAGCCCTTAGTGGGGCTGAATCAGCGCTTCTCAGGAAGGCGCTTTAGGCGCTGTTTCAAATTAATTTGAAACGACGGCCTGTGCTCTTTACGAGGCGTCGTTTCAGGCACTCATTGGCCTATAAAAGCCCCATCCGGCTGAGAGAGAAGACATTACTTCTCTTTGAATTTTTCAGAGTACTTGACTCTTTTTCCTTCTTCTTCTTTCCTCTTCATTCGAGAGTTTAAGAACTTCCAAGGTTCTTCAATGGCGCCCAAGAGACGAGCGGGAAAAGAGGTGGCAACTTCCGCAGCAGAGGGTCCTTCCCCTCCTCCGGTCATCGAATGACCAATCGCCGGTAGGGAACTTTCCCTTTTGATTAGAGACTGCCGTCTCTCTCTTAAAGCCAGTTTCTGGCTGTCCTTAAATGACTCCAACACGAGATCAACCATAGTCTTGTGATTTTAGGAAGTCCAATTCCCTGAATTTACCTTGATTTCTTGATCGGAATCCAAGAACTGAAGAGTTCTTCTTTAAGCTTCCAAGCAAAGCTATCCTTTAGGCGGTTCATATCCTGTTGAATGATAGGATGCGAAGCTGTCCTTTGAAATTTTGACAGAAAAGGACCGTAATGCCCTTCTGACGAAGTTAGCCTTTGAGGCTTTGTCGCATCCTGTTGTTCGAAGCTAAGCTTCCAGAGCAAAGCTAACACTTGGATATTTTCCTGCATCCTGCCCTCGTGTGGGATGCGGAGTTACACTGCAGCTGCGAAGCTAAGCTTCGGGGCGAAGCTATCGTTAGGCCAGCTTCGCTCAGAGGGCAAGGCTATGCCTTGTCAAATTTTGCTTTCTGGTTTTAGCCCTTGTTCGGCTGATGAACTAATCATAGTTTCTCTTTATTCCTGCAGTGCACTACACTCCTGGTCCTTTGAACAGTCTATTTGGGATGACCAGGGGATCGGACGGCAATGTCAGCCTGCAATTCCAAGGGCAGGCTTCTCTGTTTAGTGAGCGGAGCTTTCTCGTTCGAGACACGCTTATTTATGGTGGGATCAACGCACCACGAGGAGCATTCTGACTACGGCTCCCCTTGAAGATTTTGACCGTCGAACCTATAGGAAGCCCGACTTTATGTTTGGGGACGTCGCGCCAGACCCTGATCGCCAACTGCTGGCCGGGGAGGGGCAATGGATTTTTCAGTTGGACGGCGAGAAGTTCTATCTTCCGTCTAGCAAGCGGCATTTTTCTTTGTCTTTCTTCGAATGCGTGACGCAGGCTCGGAAGATGTCATGGGAAGTAAGCCGGAGTACTGACTCCGTCCATGTAGGGAAATTGATGCTTCAGTCTCCTGGTTACGCAAGAGCAGGGCCTCCTCGTTGCATAATGGGTCTACACCCGGGGAATGTGTCGCGAGACATCCCAGTGGGAGAAAATCCTGCGGTGGTACAGGCCTTTGGCAATCAATTCTTTAAAGTTAATGGGAACTATCCGGCCACTGATTTCAGGACTCCCGGCTGGATTCACCCTCCGAAGGCATGGTGGAGGGATTTAACTGTATACGTCCTTGCTCATTTCGAGGAGGATCTGGAGAGGCTGAACCTTCATGAGGCCGTCAGGACGACCTGCTACGGCATTCAGATGAGCGTAGTGTGCTTCTACGCCATCTTCGAGTTGTACTGCCCGGCTACAGGGACTTTCTTCACCCCTGTTGGCGAACTGGGTATGGCTCTGCATGAGATGTGAGAAGTCTCTGCTCTGCCCTTGGGATCTTTCCCATATGAAGAATACTTCCCGTGTGAGGCGGAATTGGCACTTATGGAGAAGCAGGAGCCCTCCTTGTTTGAGACATACCGGGAGTTAATGTGCCATTTGTACATTTGCTCCAGTATGCATGGAAGCAATAAGGGAACTTCATGCAGCTTGAAGAGCTGGGGAGATTATTTGTTCCCAGATATGGGGAACACTCCTGAAGCGGCTCATTGTGGGGTCGCTGACGAAGACATCTTTAGCCGGATGCAAAAGCATTCTCAAGGGGATCTAATTATGGAAGAAGATGATGGTCCCTATGAAAAAGGCGATGTTCTTAGAAGTTTTCATCACCAGGCTCGTCGGCCGATGTCCCGGAAGGCACTGCTGGTTGGCTTCTTGACAGTCTGGCTGAAGAGGTGCATGGTGCCGTCTTCTTCGAGCGACGTCATTCATCTGAATGTCCTGCTGCCTGCTGTTCGTTTAGTCTATGGTCATTCTCTGGGACTTCTTCCGGCCATGGTGTGCTGTATCCAGAGAGGCCTTCGCGCACTGACGGAGGCTTTCTGTAGGCCGCCAACGACGAAACGTGGAAAGGGGACTGTTTTACCCCGCGACGGATCCAACCCCAGGATAGGTCTTCCGTACACTTATTTGATGGCGTGGTTCGCCCTGCACTGTCCCTCTTTGATTGAAGCTGGAGAGGACCCCCCCGAAGGTGTTCGAATGGCGCTTCTCCGCCGATTCGAAGGATGTTCCTGGCAAAAGACTTACGTGGCTGAGGCCCGTAAATTGGTGCGTCGCTATGACGTCTATAGTCTTTTCCGCTGCTTCCCCTATATTCGGGATGCAGGCTATGATGAAGAGTTCAAAGACGCGGGGAAGGGCAGTCATCGCTGAGCCGGGAAATTTTTGAGTGGCTGGTCAGCATTCAGCCCTCACATTTATTATACCGAAGCGGGGATACCTGCTACTTGGAGCCTTCTGTTCCAAGTCAGTTTGCTCGACAGTTTGGATATGACCAACTGTACATGGGCAACCCAAATCTCAATTTGACCTTCATGGGGAGCCTCATTGATGGAGCCCGAGCCTGGCGATTCTTCATTGCACGCTGTACCGAGGCGCGGCTGCGTATGCCGTTGAGGACTCCTAACCTTCTAATGACCCTGAGCTTCTGCCAGTGGTATGCAACTTCCAACTCCACACCCCTCGAATTCACTGTTAACAATTCTGGTGTGAAGTTAATTTCTTAGCGGCTAAAGCGGAAGGTCTCTGAAAAAAGGAAGGTAAGAGGGTTCGCGTCCCGCGCATAGAAGAATTCGTTGTTGTTGATGACAGCGAAGCTTCAGATGCGGAAAGTCCTCGCTTCGAAGCGGAGACAGGTGCCGAGACTCCTGCAGCTGGTTCTGGTGTGATGGGGACAGCTCCCCCAGACATGTAAAAGAGACGGCGGAGGAGGATCCCGGCGTTCCTCTCAAGCGCAAATGGACAGGTGGGTCTCGTAGGAAGCAGTTGGTGAAGAAGTCCCGTCGCCAAGCTCCCACGGTAGTTGTAGAGGGCGAACCATCTGTGGCGCTTCCTCCTCTTGCCCCATTAGTAGCTGAACCGTCAGTTGCTGGACCGACGACTGGTGAAATTGCTCCGGACTTGGGTAAAGTCAACTCTGTCCTTGTAATATACCTTATGTGTTTTAGACAGCTCATCATTTGTTTTGTGATGCAGGAACTGAGGCGGTGACAAGCTCGAGAGCTGCGGCCGTCGAAGAACATGGGGAACATTATGATCCCTTATTCACCTATAAAAAGGGTGATGAGGCTGGCTATTTTGCCGTCTCAGAAGAGTCCGGAGATGATGCGGCTGGCGTAGGTCCTTCGGGCGTCGGACTTTGAAAGGAGGTTCCAAAACTTCTAGCTCCTTTGGGTGGACCACGGAGGGTTCGGCGAGCGAGGGTGAGCTGGCTGTCCTTGTTGATTCTGCCAAAGATTTTCTGATGAAGCCCGTAGAGACTGATGTAGCCGCCAAGACGATTGAGGCGACATCATCTTTTGGTATTGGTTTGGCTTTTTGACTTTTACTATTTGTTGTGTCCTGCCTAAACACAATCTTGTTGCAGGTGTTCCGCCTCTGGGTGCGTCAACCGATCTTCCCGAGGGTCCAGGGGTGACATGAGCACTTCGACCGTGGCGGATGCTACTGTGTTGGATGCTTTGTATGGTGACCTGCCCCCTTATCGGCCTGAACCAGCCAGAGGAACAGAGGTTGAAGGGACGGTAGTCACGGAGGCAACTTCACTCCCAACTATATCAACCAGTGAGGTGCCATCAGTTTTGCCAGGTGCGGAGCTGAGGGTGATTACAAGTCCTACTTCCCCAACGCTGGTGATTGAGCCTGCTGTCCAGGAAATGGTCACTAGTCCGACCTCGATTGTGGCTAGTGTCTGGTTTTGATGAAGACTCCTCTGAGATCACCGATGACCTGCCATGCTGCTGCAGCCATTGTTCCCACTGTTGCTTCCACAGTAATGTCAATAAAGCCGGTGGAATCTTCAGAGGCTGCCCGTCTGCCAGGAGCGATTGAGACCGAGAATGAGTTTGTAGCTGAAATAGTCAACAGCTTTTATAAAGGCTTGAAGCGATCCATCGATCTGGTCTTGAAAGGCTCAACTATGCTATTTTCTACTTTAAAGGTGGTCCTCTTCTGCAGTATTGAGAATATCCGGGACTTCGGAGGGGATAACCAGGCTGCTGCATTAGAGCTTCTAGTAGACCAATTTGAGAGGGACGTAGAAGAATGGCGCCGTCTCGGCCGTTCAGACCTGGAGTCTTCGCTTGACGAGCAGCTTGCGCACCTTGTCGCTCAAATGCGTGAAGCCCATTTTGCTGCTCAGGAAGCTGCTAAGGCCATTTCTTCGGACTTGAAATCCTTGGAGACAAGGCAAGTAGAGCTTGGGGACGCAATAGATGCTTCTAAAAGTGCTCTTCTTGACGCTGAAGACAAAATCGAGAAGGCCAAGGAGATGATCAGGAAGGGAAATCTTCTCTTATCCAAGACTGAACCAGTGCGTCTTGAAGAAACTGCGCAGCTTGAGCAGCTTAAGGCTCAGAGTGACGAGCTCTCGCGACAGGGGTTAGCTCAAAGGGCAACCTTGGCCGAGGTCGAGGCTCGCTTGGCCCAGACGGCGAATTTTAATGAGGCTGAGCTAAGGTCGCAGGCTCTTGTGAGGGCTGTCGATGATAGGGAGGCAAGGCTGGCCTTCCTTGAAGAACGGATCAGATTATATGACGTACGCTCGTAGCTTGTAATATATGTGCGTCCATGTATCCCTTCCTTTTTGGAATCAATAAAAGTAATTTTGTCTTGGCCTTCCTGTCATGTTTCCAACTTGGTCTACTTTCTGAATTGTCGCTTCCAAGTTGTATTGCAGCCACTTGAGACAATAATCCTTGCTGGATTGGGATTGAATAATGAGACTTAGCTATCTACCGGTTCAGAGGTCGCAATGACGTAACCGATTGAGAAGCCACCAAGCTCAAGATTAGCCTTTATGGGGCTAAAAGGGTAATACTTGTCTTTTGTAGATGTCAACAAGTACGGATGAGACCTGTCTTTTGTAAATGTCAACAGGCTCAAGGTTGAGACTTGACTGTCTGCTGGTTCAGAGGTCGCAATGACATAACCGATTGAGACGCCACCAAGCTCGAAGTTGGTGATACTTGTCTTTTGTAAATGTCAACAAGTATCGAGCCTGTCTTTTGTAAATGTCAACAGGCTCAAGGTTGAGACTTGTCTTTTGTAAATGTCAACAAGCTCGAAATTGAGACTTGGTTGTCTGCTGGTTCAGAGGTCGCAATGACGTAACTGATTGAGAAGCCACCAAGCTCAAGATTAGCCTTTATGGGGCTAAAAGGGTAATACTTGTCTTTTGTAGATGTCAACAAGTACGGATGAGACCTGTCTTTTGTAAATGTCAACAGGCTCAAGGTTGAGACTTGACTGTCTGCTGGTTCAGAGGTCGCAATGACATAACCGATTGAGACGCCACCAAGCCCAAAGTTGGTGATACTTGTCTTTTGTAAATGTCAACAAGTATCAAGACCTGTCTTTTGTAAATGTCAATAGGCTCAAGGTTAAGACTTGTCTTTTGTAAATGTCAACAAGCCCAAAATTGAGACTTGGCTGTCTGCTGGTTCAGAGGTCGCAATGACGTAACCGATTGAGACGCCACCAAGCTCAAGGTAGTCCTTGTCGGACTGAAAGGGTGATACTTATCTTTTGTAAATGTCAACAAGTATCGAGACCTGTCTTTTGTAAATGTCAACAGGCTCAAGGTTGAGACTTGTCTTTTGTAAATGTCAACAAGCTCGAAATTGAGACTTGGCTGTCTGCTGGTTCAGAGGTCGCAATGACATAACCGATTGAGACGCCACCAAGCTCAAGATAGTCCTTGTCGGACTGAAAGGGTGATACTTATCTTTTGTAAATGTCAATAAGTATCGAGACCTGTCTTTTGTAAATGTCAACAGGCTCAAGGTTGAGACTTTTCTTTTGTAAATGTCAACAAGCTCGAAATTGAGACTTGGCTGTCTGCTGGTTCAGAGGTCGCAATGACATAACCGATTGAGACGCCACCAAGCTCAAGGTTGGTGATACTTGCCTTTTGTAAATGTCAACAAGTATCGAGACCTGTCTTTTGTAAATGTCAACAGGCTCAAGGTTGAGACTTGTCTTTTGTAAATGTCAACAAGCTAAAAATTGAGACTTGGCTGTCTGCTGGTTCAGAGGTCGCAATGACATAACCAATTGAGACGCCACCAAGCTCAAGGTTGTAATGGAGTTTGGGAAAGGTCTCGTTTTCATGGGGAGAAACGAGGGAATCACTGTCATAGGTTTAATGTTAACGTAACAGCGAAATGTATATGTGGTCTTACCATTCTATGGATGAGAATTGGTAAGTGATTTTGGAGAGCTCGCTTTCACGAGGAGAAACGAGGGAATCACTGTCATAGGTTTAATGTTAACGTAACAGCGAAATGTATATGTGGTCTTACCATTCTATGGATGAGAATTGGTAAGTGATTTTGGAGAGGGAATCAAATGGGAACAGGTCCCTTAGGATTTTTAGCAAATCCCCAGCTGTCAACGGATTTGATATGCCTTTACCAACTACCGTTTGAGTTGGGCTAGCCATGCTATTCCCCTCAGCATGATGAGTTGTCGAGGACTTATGTTGGGCTTAAAGGCCAACATTTTCCTCTATCCTTAATCGTTAAGGATATTGGATCATCTGGTTAGCGTATGTGTGACCTTGATTCTCCTTTGAGAGAACCAGTATATGGCCAGGTTCCTACTGATTTATGGTTGTATGATCTCGCTTGGAGGAAGAGAGAGGCTCTCTTTGCATGTACTTTGGACATGAAGATCTTGATCAGAGGTATAATGTTAACTTGATCATGAGAAGGATCCTTAATCAAGGATAATACTTCTTTAAGAACTTGTCATTGATCGGCATCATGAGTAAATCGCCATCTGAAGTCATAAGACGGTATGCTCCGTTTGAATAGACTATTTTTATTACAAACGGTCTTTCCCATTTAGGCTGAAATTTGCCTTTGGTTTTGTGTGTCATAATTATCGGTCGTCTGACGGCTAAAACCAAATCTCCTTTCTGGAAGGCTCTTTGTTTGACCTTTTTATTGAAGGCTTTTGAGATTTAAGCTTGATACAACTCGATGTGTTGCTGAGCTTGTAGTCGCTTCTCATCTAGGGCTTCGAGCTCTTGGAGACGCAACCGATCATTGTCCTCTGATGTGATCTTAGTCATTAAAGCGACTCGCAACGATGGCATCTGGATTTCCAACGGGATGACTGCTTCACACCCGTACACTAGGGAAAAAGGCGTATTGCCTGTCGGTGTTCGAACCGTGGTTTGGTAGGCCCAGAGGCATTCACCAAGCTTTTCATCCCAATCTCGCTTATTCGAGGAGACGAACTTTTTTAGTAACTTGATGATCGTCTTGTTGAATGCTTCCGCCAAGCCATTAGCGGCGGGATTATAGGCAGTTGAAGCCACATTCTGAATTCGGTATTTATCACAGAATCGATAGAATACCTGGCTTATGAATTGGGGACCATTATCATGGATGATCCGCCTAGGGACACCAAATCGATGGATGACCTGGTGTTTGATAATATTAACCACGTTAGAGGTTTTGACTTCAACCAGTGGTATAGCTTCTGCCCACTTTGAAAAGTAATCGGTTATTGCCAAGATAAACCGGTGACCTCTTGTCGAAGAGGGGCTGATTGGTCCTACGAGATCGATTCCCCATGCTTCAAATGGCCATGAAGCAATAGTCGGGTGGAGCAACTCCGAGGGCTGGTGTATGAAGTCCGCATGAATCTGGCATGCTTTACATCTTCGTGCGTATTGGACGGCATCAGCTATCATGGTTGGCCAATAGTATCCAAGCCTATGCAATCTGTCTTTAAGTTTTGGACTTGGCTGATGAGCTCCGCAAATGCCATCGTGTGCTTCTTTAAGCACTTCCTGTGCCTCTGAATTGGAAAGGCAACGGAGGAGAACACCGTCATATGAACGACGGTAAAGTGTCTTCAGGGTTGGATCGTAGTAGAAACGGAGAGACCTTCGCCTGATAGATGCCGCTTCTTTAGAATCGTCTGGTAGCAGACCATGTAAAGCATAGTCGATGAGAGGAAATCACCAATCTCTTAGCTCAAGATCCGTTGAGATGTTTATAGACCTCTCTGGTTCTCAATATATGTTTAGAGCAGACAAGGTGTCGGGTCGCCACTGTGAGGTGATACTCGGTGTCGACTGGTAAGGCTAATATTGTTGCTAACGCAGCCAGAGCATCTGCCTTGATATTTTGCGATCGAGACACATGCCCGATGTAGAAGCCTTTAAATAGGTTAGCCAATTCGATGGCCGTGTAATAATAAGGCACCAAGTCTTCATGACGGCCTCATATTCACCCTTAACCTGATTGATAATTAGTTTTGAATCGCCATAAGCTTCGAGGTAGCGTACCCCATTCCATGGGCGAGCTGAAGACCAATGAGCAGAGCATTATATTCTACTACATTGTTGGAGCATAATTCTGTCAAAGAAAATGCTCTGGGGAGGACATGATTCTGTGGGGAGATAAACACAACCCCCACGCCAGCAATGATCCCGCCCTTAGCACCTATTCGTGATGCTCCATCGAAGAACATCTGCCAACATATCCTCTGCTGTGAAGGTAATAGCAGGTACCCTCGACTGTACATGATGACATTCAGGGCAAGAAGACTAAGCGTCATCTTTAGGTGTTTCTGGCATATATGTCAGGAATGACTCTGAATTTGCCAGGGCATCCCTGAGTGCTTCTCTTGTCTCTTTTGAGAGACGAAGGAGCTCGTGTATGGTAATACGAGCTGGGATATTAGCCAGCTGGGCCAATATGTCAAAACGAAGGGCGTGTCAAGCCCTGGGCCTGAAGGCTTCTTTAACACATGGTCGAACCGGACTTCCTTAGGCTTCTCCTTTCCCTTGGTTGGAACTGGAGCGGATGCTGGTATTTTTACTGACGTTGTTTGCTGTTGTATCTCGTCAGTAGACTTCTCATACTGCCTCAAGTATGATTTTCCAGATCGAGTGCCGGTTGGTTGAGGTACATCGGCATGCGTTGTGCAAGCATGCTTTTCTCCTTCTGAATCACTGAGGGAAGCTGACGTAAGGTTGTCATCGTCTGGCAAGACAGAGATGACATTACAAGATTTTCCCTTTGACTTGGGCCTCTTTGAATCCCACTGCAGGTCTTGGACGAGGTCTGGGTGTATCCACATGACTTTCCCTGTCTCCAATATTAAGGGAACAAGACCCTTATTATCTTGAGTTTTAGCTGGAGGATGTTTTGACTTCCAGCCGTGGCACAGGGACTGGATAGGTCCCGTCAGGAACTGTGACCTTCGGGTTTTGTCGAACTCGAGGGTCACCATGTTAGCAGTGACTTTCTTCTGCTCTGACTTTAGCGCCAGGACTCCGGCGTCGACCAAGGCTTGAATCCTGTCTTTGAGGACATAGCACTTTTCGGTAGGATGGTGAATCATCCTATAGTAGAGACAGTATTTGGGATCGTTCGTGCGTCCTATCTCATTGGGACATCGAGCCTCTGGTAGCTTCATTTTATTCCCTTTGTGGAGTAAATGGAATATTGTGACCACCTGATCGTCTCTGAAGGAGTACTGTTTTGGAGGGAACTTGGACTCTTGATTATTGAAGCCGCTCTTCTTGGCTTTTGACTGTACGTCCCCGGACAATTCAACAGACATAGTCTCTTCCCTTTAGCTTGAGAAGACTGCGGTATGTCGCTACGTCCTTTATTGCTCATACCCCATTTGCCTTTAGGGGTAGATGGTTCGAACTTTTTAGCCGACTTTTCGGCTATCTCAGCTTGTTCGACCAATTCTTTCCAGTACGGGCTTTGATAGCCCCCATGCGAACCTCTACTTGGTCCAAGAAGTTGTGCCTGCACGTCTGTAAGAGCATGGTAATGGCATCCCTGCTGGGCACATCAAAAATAAGTTTCTGAATTGCTCAATATAGTCACGGACAGATTCGCTCTTCTTCTGCACGGTGGAGAGGAGCTTGTCCATGGTTACCTCGGTATCGTCCTCATAGAAACGAGAAAGGAATCGGGTTTCTAGGTCGATCTAGGAATTGACGGAACCCGGAGGGAGACTTCGGAACCAGTCGAATGCTACCCCTTTAAGGTGCCAATGAACAACCTAGCCATGATGGCATCATTGTCTATAACATTACCGGTTTGAGACCGAAAATAGTAGATGTGCTGGTTTGGCGAGCTCTTTCCATCATACGTATGCAATGTTGGTGGTTTGAACTTTGGTAGGTATGGCATTGAATCCCACTCCAGTGGGTAAGGACGGACTGCCCCTACTTTCTTTAATTCATCCCACTGAGTTAGGGATGCAATTTGAGCTTGGAGGCCCTTAAGGACTTCAACGTCTAAAGAAGAACCCTCCTTGGATTTCTCCGTCTTTGGCTGATCATTGCTAAAATGTTCCTCCTCATCATGATTGCTCCTGGCATCATTGTCATTCCGATTGCTGAGGAGTTGAGCAAGCATCTGTTGAATGTTGTCCAGAGCTTCTTGCTGGGTCTTGGAAGTTTGCTCCTGAGCTTCCAAACGCCGACGGAGGTCGTCGTTAACATTATCAGCCATGTTGACTGATGCTCTGTCTGTTCGCACTGAGCTAACTGTCACTGAAGAGGCATACCCACTGTCTTCATCTTCTTCATCCGATGGTTGGAGTGATCTCCTGGGCTCCGGCGAGGCTAGGGCCTTTGAGGAGGAAGGCTGTTCATAACTGTAGGGTATTGCCACCCTAGATCTGGTGTTTCGGAAAACACCCTCTTCATGCACCAAGACTTCGCCTAAGCCTGGGCTGCAATCTGGATCTGGGGAGCTGTAGGAGATGTCGTCAGATGTTTGTCTTCCCCTGCGCAGCTCTCGTCCCCTTCCGGTCATGTTGACGGATGCAGAGGGTAGATCTCACGAGATGCTCCTTTTATGATGTTTCACTGGGGCCTGTACCGATAGTCGATCAAAACTGATCGTCGTCTTGGAGGAGTGGCGGAGATTGGTCCCAGCCGGCAATGGACCGAGTGGACTGTCACCAACTGACATCCCACTTGTTGACAACAGGAGGAAGAGGTTTGTTTATTTGTCAATAATTCCTGCAGGTCAGACCCACTTGGGCCTAAACAATCCAGCACAGAGGTTCTTTTAGATCGCACATAGGACGATGTCCTGCTTCTTTTATCCCTACAGAAGGGATTAGCACAGAATAGTGCTTCGGTTCTACCTTCGCCACAAAGCGCGAGCTTAGCGCCTGACGAACCGGAGAGCGGATCACGCTGTGGTGCTTTACCCGCTATGCCGCTGCGAAGGCAATTAGCCTCAGATGGTACTTTGGTTCTAGCTTCACGGTCATGACCCTGCGCGTACGCTGTGGTACAGTAGCTTCGCTCATGAGAACAAGGCTGGCGCAAGGTGATGCTGCTCTTGAATTGGGCGACGGTATGATTGCCGTCGTGACTTCGCGATTAGCAGCATTGTTGGAGCAGACTGCATCTTGCCTTTTTCTTCGCGAGAGAGGCGCGGTTTTGGCGTAGCTACGCCTGAGGCTTCGGCCAGAGACTTCTGTTTAGGCCTCCACATCCGCTTTGGCAGAGGATACTTAGGTTCGCAAGGAACCTGATTAGCCACACGCGAGGTTGAAGGGTGTTGGTAGAATTCTGCTTCTGGTTCCTGCTTCGAAACCTTGGTCATGGAGACCTTTCTATGCTTCCGTGCTCGAAGCATTAGACCACCCCCAGAGAGGACTTCTTCAAATCTTCCTTGGTCGAATTGAACGACCAGGTTCTCGTAAGTGAAGGACTTGGACTGCGAGCGTGCTTCCTTGTTGCGCCAGAGAACCGCAGTAGGTTCGCAGAGAACCTTTTCTGTCTCCGCAGAGACTTTCCTTGAAGATTTAGCCAGAGAGGCTCTGGCTGCACTGGCTTTTCTGAATTCAGATTTAAACCCGAAGGTCTGTTCGTCGCATTGCAACACTTGATTCTCGGCAGTGGAGAATTTCATCCCCAGCGGAGTCGCCATCTTGTTTTCTATTGATTTGCAAAGGGGAAAACTTACAATAAAAAGTTGAGGAGCTAAATTACAAGTATTCTTAAAAGGATTACAAGTAGATCTCCTCAGAGATTCTGGAGAAGTGTGCCGATAAGAGTCTGGTCAGCGCGCGACCACTTTGTCCCTTTGACGATGCGAGCGATGAGATTCCCTTCTCGCCTGGTTCAGGGAATTAGAGAACAGAAGGTTGGTAGAACCCTCTTGCTACTTCTCAAAACTGCCTTCAATTAGGAATTCCTTCTCGCATGGTTTCGAAAATTCATTGAGAAGAAGGGAGGTATTAGGGTATCAGCACCCTGAATAGAGAAGCAATTCTCTAAAAGTCTCTGAATTTAAGAACGCACGGTGCGTTGTGAAGAAGTCTCTGCTTGTGGAGTCTTCGTTTGCGCCTCTGCGTGGTTTTTCCTCCTTGTGCCCCTGGTGGGCTATTTATAAGGAGAGCAAGGGTATAATCGTCCCTTGAAAGTATAGAAACAGATTGAATCAAATCTATTTAATCTGAAAAGTAGCCTTACTGCGAGGCTAGGATCAGCTTCTGCGAAGCTAGAAATGGCAGGTCGGTTGGTCCTTCTAATCCGTTTTGATCCTTTCCATATTGTTGAAAGATCTGTCCTGATCCTCTTACTCGTTTTAGAAGAGTCAAGAGATTGTGGCAATCAACTGCCAAATTTGATCTCAGATTTGATCTTGATTGGATTTGATCTCGATCCCGATTAGATTTGATCTCATCTGGAGATTCGATTGGTCAAAGGTTGACCATAGCAGACCCGTAGCGGCGCTGCCCGCTTTGAACTCACAGCGGAGCTGGAGGCAGTATCTGGCGAAGTTAGAAGAAAGCTCTTCGGCGGAGCTAGATGTCGTCTGTGGCGAAGCTACCGCATACCCTTTCTGTGCAGTTGCGTGTGGCCTCAGGCGGAGCTGACTTTCTCTGCGAAGTTACGCTTCAGCAGTTCAGGCGAAGCTATAAGTTAGCTTTTTGGCCGGGCTTTGAATGGCTTCAAGGCGAAGTTGGATGATCTTAGCCTCTCAGGCGAGGCTATCCCTTTGGGCTCATGTGATGCTAAGTGCTAGCATCTTAGACCTGCTGAGGTCTGTTTAGAGGCAATCCGGGCTTACTGTCTGCTTGATGGATCAGTGGAGTTCAGGTTGCTTCCTTGTCCCTCGGAGATGGTGAAAACTGGTCGTCAGCTTGTCTGTCACTCGTCTTTTGTAAATGTCAACAAGTTTAGACATTGTTCAGGCCAGTAGGAATCTTGTCTTTTTTAAGTGTCAACACTCAACATGAATATATATATATATATATATATATATATATATATTATATATATATAATATATATATATATATATATATTATATATATATATAGAAGATGTTAAGCTCCCCTTGCATATAAGCAATACATATCAAACTTTTGATACCAATTATGATACCAATTGAAAATAAACATAAATTTTAGGATACCAAAAGATACCAATTGAAAATATCTTGGAAACTTTTGATACCAATAGAAAATGAAATATTGTATGTTTTTGATACCAATAGAAATATATATGTATTTAGAATCTTGATACCAATTGTAAACATTTTGTAATTTTGATACCAAATGAGAATATTTTATAATTTTGATATCAATTGAAAGTGAAAGCCAAATATTTTTATGTAAACATAACTCATTTCAATATAGATACCAATTTAAAATGAAATATGATACCAATTGAAAAACAAACCAACTATTTGGTTAAACAATTCATTTTGCAATAAAGATACCAAATTTAGAATAAAGCCAATTTAAGATTTTTGATACCAATATTAAAAATGCTAGCATATTCTAAATTAAAATATTTTTCATTAAGAGCATAGGAAACCAATTGAAAAATAATATACCAAATAATATCATTTTTCATCATAAACAGTGGGAGTAAGATACCAATTGAAAATACAATCGATTGAAAATTAAACATGAAGTTTTCTCTCCCTTTATGAAATACCATGAAAATGATGCATAAGCTTGTATAAAATACTAATTTGAAAACTAATAGTCATTAAGGAGTAAATCAAGCTTAGCATAAACATAATTTGTGCTTTAAGATGTAAAGATAGTAAGCACAATCAAATCATATATATGTATGAAAAAGTAAATACCAATAGAAATTGATACTTTTTGATGTTTTGAAGCATATATATATAGAAAACCAAAGATGAGTATACAACCATGAAAATATCAATTGGATACAATTGAAAATATGATGAGGATCAAGTATGTAACTCATGCTACCTCCCTTTCATGCATATTATTTAAATAGATTTTCAATTAAAAGCATACAAGACATGGTCGCCCATCCAACCGCCCTTGGAAGGGTAGGGGTTCTCAAAAATAAATTTAAAAATAAGTTTAGCATATTTGAAAACTCTATCAAAATGAAGAATACGAACTAGTTTAAATAGTTTGAAATAACTAGTGATAGATTCTTCAAAACATGAAACCAAGTCATATAATTCATGAAGCATGCATTCAACACAAAATTGACACTCAAGATAAAGAAAGCTGAATAAAGTACTCATAAAATAATATAATGAGTAAACATAATTAAAGTGAGTGTGCAAGAGTCATGTGAAAAGTATAATCATGAATATAGGCAATGAAGCTCATATGAAGTTCCTTAAATAAATGAAAATTTAATTTTCATCAAAACAATACTAACTCCAACATATGTATGTTTTGTCAAAACTAAAGGTTATACATACATATCCAACACAATTGAGTCTATAAAGAGATTTTGTATGAAAGGCAAATGACTCAAGGGTATACATGTATATTCAATAGTTTTGACAAAATTAACATATACATGAAGTTAAAACACATTATCATGAAAACATATCCAAAAATAGGGAATACAAGTCAAAATGCATGAATCATCAAAACTAGGCTATACTAGTATATCTAATGGGTACAAATGAGCAATTTAGCCCAAACATATAATAATCAATTTGTAACTCATTAGTTGTACAAGTATTGACACAAGTTATAATGAAAACTACATCTTAAACATGTAATCAAATCATGAAGCATAAAACAAAAACATAAACCAACATGATCATTATGTCAATACACATGTTTTAGAGTTAATATACAACATAGATAAATTAAAGTGAGAACACAATAATATAAATCCATATAGAACATGGGTGTATCTCAAAATTACTACATATGTATATCACATGTCTAATCATGGCAATTAGCATAATAATCATGAAACATCAAAACATGCTAAAAATTGACAATATGAAAGCATGTAAACATACATGGAGTTTAGAGATCGTTACCAAAACTAATAGGGCACATCTCTATATCTCCAAACTATGGTGGTCTTGCCACCAACCTTCCCTTGAAAGTGATGCATCCAAAATAGTCACCATTAAGCTCGGAACGCATCCACCTCAAGGCACCATCACTCTCACGTCAAGTGAGAGCCCACACCTACATCAAATAAAATAGGAGTGGATTTTGGTACCCATACTCTATTGAGTTCATGGGGGTTAGCACCTTCCTAATCCAAATAAACTTATTTGCAAAATTTGAATCATGTATCCTATCATAACAAATTTTGTAAGGTGGCCCTTATGTCCACAATGTGTACATGTGTAAACATGAGCATACATAGTGTTGTGTGTATGTACGTGGGAAGCATGTGTATGCCGTGGTTTATGTGTATGTATATTTGAAACTTGTTTCTTTCGAAATATAGATTCCAACCGTGTGTGGTTCATGGCACATTGGCTCAAAGTAGAGCCCAAACAATCAACACTCTTCTTTAAATTACAAATATCATTTTCAATAATAGTAGAAGAGGTGGAGCATGCTATGGTTAAACTGGATGGTAAAGCTAAACTAGTATGGCAAACATGAGAATCAATATCATTTTTAAAGATTTATTTTCATTAGAAAGTAAATCCAATTCTTTTGAAATAGAAATAATTTTGTTTTTTAAAGAATCATTTTCTTTTAAAACAAAATAAGTTTTAAAGATAGAACTTTATTTTCTTCAAAACTTTATTACAATCATTTTTATTTTTCAAAATCTTGTTTTCATTAAGAGCAAGTTCAAGTTGGGATTTCAATGAGTCACGTTCACTTGAAATCTCATCCCTCTCTTGCAAAACAATCTCAAGTCTAGAAGATAAATTTTTATTTTCTTCTGTTAATCCAAAAATTTTCTTTTTCAAAAGTTGGTATTTTTATAGCAATTTTTCACACACAATAGATAGTTCTTCATTTACTGCATTGGCATCAATATAATCATTACTAGAAGAACTAGCATCATTATCATCTAATTGAGTATCCGAGTTTACCTCAAGGGAGTCATTCCCTTGGACCATGTAGTAATGTTATTTGGATTCTCCACTAGATTCCTCCTCCACAATGTTTGGCGTTTGAAGCTTGGGAGAGGTCAAAGTGTTCCACACTGCAAAGGAGGAATCACAATGAGAAATCATACATAAATATCCTTTATTAAGAGTGCATCTAAGTGCCTCAAGGGCTTGTGTATTGACCTCTATATGCTTGCTATTACCAAGATAGGATTTCTTGGTAGTGGCAAGGAAAACATGCAAACGTAGGGTTTTTAGGTACTCTCATCCTAAATTTCACATGTCAATATTGAAAACATCATACATGGGAGGGTCAAGCAATCCATGAGTATGTGTAAACAAACAAGTGTGCAAATATAAATATAAATTAGCTAACCAAGATCTCACTCCTAAGTGGTTAAACCTAATATCAGGAGCGTAGGCTCTGATACAATTGAAAGTACACCTAGAGGGGGGGTGAATAGGTGTAAGGCTAATCTAATGACAAATGATGCGCAATTAAAAACTAATTGCAACACACTTAGTGTAACCAAAGAGAATAGCCGAATTTTCGGTGAAGGGCTCTGTACTAACTCCTCTTGATTCCTCTAAATAAGAGTTGAGGTGCTATATGAAGCTCTCTTGGTTTAACACAAGTATGGGCACACACAAACAATACCAAGCATATAAGTATGAATGAACAATATGAAATGATGCAAGGCATAATATAAGAGAGAGAGTTTAGAGATAGTGGATCAAACGCAAACACTAAGGTATGTTTCGAGGTTTGAGCACCCAGCTCTACGTCCCCACCTTCACACAGAAGGATTTTCACTATATCGTCTACACAGGACTTCCCACATAGGGAACCTCCACTGAGAACTTGGGCAAATACAATTTGAGAATACACAACTCCTCTCTCAACAAATACAACCTCTCACTAGAGGCAAGGCACAAAACTAACACAATATCAACCTCACAATTGAGGGATAGGCACAAAGCCAACAACTATCACCTCACACTTGAGGATTAGGCACTTAGCCAACACAACCTTCACAATCACCTCTCACTAGAGGGATATCAACACAATCACCTCTCACTAGAGGGATATCACAAAGTATGAAAAGTTTACAACACTTGGTGGTATCAACAACTACAAACCAATTTTCCCACAAAATAGATCCTAATAGATAGGATAGATAGATAAGCTCAAGTGTGAGAAAATAAAGTACTTTGAACAAAGAAAATCACTTGGAAAAATCTCACAAATAGATATAGAAATTTAGATCAAAAACAATTCTCAAAAGACTCTATTTTCTTTAAATTTTCAACACTTTAAAACAAATGAAGATTGATCTTTTAACCCAAAAACTCTTTTAAAACTTATAGCTAAAACACTTCTAAAGATGAGAAATTTTGCTCTTGAAATTATTGTTATAAAACTAGCTCAAATGAGGGGTATTTATAGCCCCAACAAATTCTGCCAGTTGGCAGTCTGGCAAAGGGCAAAACTGCCCTTCCGGTCGACCGGGCGGTCGACCGGCCAACAGTCATATTTATGATCGTTGTGCCACCGGTCGACCGGCCGGTCGACCGAAAACTGGAAACAGAGAGCAGAGCTCTCTGCCGGTCGACCGGGGCCTTTTCCAGAGAGCAAAAGCTCTCTGGCGGTCGACCGACCTGGTCGACCGGCCTCCCAGCCTGGGCTGCGTGCACGTCGGTCGACCGGTCCGGTCGACCGACAGGCAGCCAGGTCAAACTTATAGGGATTAAAAACTTGGGTTTTTATTATCAATTAAATCCCATAAAATTCACATAATTTTCACAAAAATTGTTCTTATTATATCTTTGAAATACAAATATGTGTGATAAAAATTCAACACATATTATAAACAATTTGAACCATTTTTGTGTTCTTGAAATTTTACTTTAAACCAAAATCCATATTTTCCAAAAACTAGGATTTTGAAATGGAAAACCGTTTTCTCCAAACTCATGCAAATACAAAAACATGATATTGAAACAACTTTTAAGCATGTTGTATAAAGATAGAATCCAATATACATGAAAGATATTATATCTATATTTTTGACATGAAATCCAAAAATAAGTTTTGTTTAAATACAAAACTCCAACTCATGAAATAGACTATCAAAATAAGTTTTTCTAAATAGATGAAGCATAGATGTATATAGATTAAATCTAATATACATTTAACCATATAAACTTGATTTGATTCTATCTATCCATGAAAACGTATGTAACATCGAAACCGTTAAACCGAAAAACCAAACACATGAAACTTTAAACAAGTGTGTGTATGTGAACTTGGGCATATCAACAGTATCTACTCTTTACAACAAGATCTAAACATAATCTTAAACTAAACAAAGAGGTCTTCTTGTAGAATTCCATCTCTAGTCGACTCGATCCAAACACGATCCAACGAGCTTGACTCCAACCGAGTGCTAGATGTGATCTTGATGCACAAGCTCTTGAATCACCATGTGAAAGCTCCAAAATACTTTGTTGAAGCTAATTACCTACTAATATCTTGATCAAATATCTGAAACTAAATATCACAAGATTATTAGTAAACAATAACTACATGAGTTAATCATCATCAAAACTAGAGTGAAGGGCCTCTGGGCCAACATCTCCAACAATAATGAAATGATAAAAGAACTGTCCCAGGCCGGGGGCTCTGAAGTCCCGACAATCAAAGTTGGAGGGGATTCTACAAGCACTGGGGCGTGGTGATGGAATCGTCCCGACCTAAGGAGTCCCATGAAAGACTCCCGTCTCCCTCTCCTCAACCAGGTGATATATAGTAAAAATTTTATTTAGCAGTTTTGATTCTTATAAATTCTTACCAACGTTGTTCCCGTGACTGCAG